>JANHFO010009522.1:142333-156430 GCA_032468095.1 Pareas carinatus | reverse complement strand
TTTCTTACATTGTGTTTTTATATTTATGAATACCATAGTCTGAGCTTAATCAAGGGGTGTCAACCGAAATATAAGACTTGCTGAATCAAGATAGCAAGTTACCTAATCTAGCATTCTATCACTGATCAAGAATTTAAAACGTTCTTAAATATGAACAAGGAATTAATGCCTCCTATTCTTGTTTTTCTGAAGCCATTATTCAATGTATATCTCCACTATTTCAGAGTAGGAGTCATTGTTAGTTTTTCGTCCATGAAGTTTTCCAATCTCCTTTTGAAATCATATAACCAGGTGGCCATCATAACTGATGGCAGCAAATTCCTGTTTAATTATCTATATTATTTATAGTAACAGGGCTGTACAATATTTTGGATTCAATTTGAGCTAGGTTCCTTGGAACATGCAAAAATGAAAATGCATCTATATGCAACACATTAAAGCAGTTCCAAGCAAACTTGGAAGATGTAGCTGCTTTAATGAGTCATGCACAGATGCTGCATTTGGGTTCCTAACATTCCAAAGCACCTTTCCAAAAAACGAATCCAAAGCATTACAGAATCCTGTAAATATTCTGTACAGTGGTTGATAGGTTCTTCAGATGTGTCTAGAGTAGCAATGATTTGAATCAAAGATTTTTAGCATGACATTGTATTCTATGTCTTCTCTTACCACAGAGAAGCTATGGCTTTTCTTATTCCCCTCCCTTGAATTATAGTTTCAGCTAACCATTTAATTCAATTAAAATGCTCCTGACATTTCCTTGCATAGTGCAAATGAAATGCGTTGCTTTTGTGGCTCATTTTGTTACGTGTGAAGTCGGATTCTTCCTTAGATCATCACAACATCAAAACGTGTACAAGATCTACGCGATGTCGCCGTCGATTTGTCCCCTTCCTGGCTCACGTTTACCCAGTTAAACAAACCATCTTGTGGTGCGAGCAGAGCCAATAAGTGTATGCTTGGACGTTTAAAATGGCGCTTTAGGGATTGCGTCCGATTGATTTCATCTTGGCTTTGAGCTCCGTGCTAGATAGGCGGATTCGCCCTACAGATTAAGCCAAGAAACTATGCAGTTTTGTAAACATTACGGCAGATATTTTTCAGAATATGCGTATATAATGTCGGGGCACGGTAAGCCGCCCACCATACCGGGCTGGTTTACGAGCTTTCTTGAATCCGTCAGAGCAACGTTTAGGAGAGCTTCGACGTGTCCTGCCGGGCCACACAGCCAGCTTTTCTGTCCCCCTCGCCTGCTTCGGCAAGCCGCGCTTTCCCGACTACCAGCGGCAGGCAGTCGCCTCGCCGTGGAGCGCGCCCGCAACATGGCCGCCGCACACGGAGCGCGGCAACGGTAGAGCCAGGCCCTTCCAGCCCGGAGCACCGCCTGGCGTGAGCCTCCGGGACGGGGGGACCGTTTAGTTCAACCAACGTGTAAAGCCGAGGGAGCGCCCACGAAGTGACTTCCAGGATCAGAAAATTAATTTTGACCTAGGAAGTCATCGCCATAATCTCCTACACGCTCCCCCTCCCTTTCGTATACTCCTCAGCGAACAACGAACGGCGGTTGCAGCAAATTGAAAGGAAGCGTTTCATGTCTGCGGGGACTCGGCCGCCCGGGACTCTATGACTAAGAACGAGGACAGAGCGTCCCTACACCTAGAGACGACTTCAGGCCCCACCTCCGGCCTGAAAGCAAGCAATCAGAGAACGCAGAGCATAAAGGAAGAGGTAGACCATCGCTGCATCTTCTTCCGGCGTTGCACTGTAGAGCGCAGGCGGATCTGCGTCTCGAGGAGAGAGAGCTAGAGAGGGGTTTGTGGCGCGCCAGGCTGTCATGGCGACTAACATCGAGCAGATTTTTCGGTCTTTCGTCGTTACCAAGTTCCGGGAGATCCAGGAGCAGCAATTCGGCAGGTAAATCGTGAGGGGCGGGGGGTCGCATTGCTTGAAAGCAGGGAGATCCTGGCCTGGCTATGCGGAGTAACGGATGAAGCGGATGGAGTGGGGGAGGGGTCGGCCAAGAAACCGGAAGGGGCATCGAGGGGAGCACAGCTGTGCGGGAATGGGGCCGAGGGCAAATTCAGCCGGGGTACCGGTTGGAATTAGTGACGGAAACCATGGGAGAGAAATCGGGTCTCCAAAGACGGAAAGAGCGAGGTGGGGGAGAGAAGAGAGGAGTCGGGTTGGAAGGCGACATATGCGGCCTGGCAATAATTGGTGGTCGGATTGGCGTCGCAAAGAATGCAAGTCCTTCGTTATTTGAACTTTCGAAATCGAATCGTTGGAAGTGTTCAATGGGTTTCAGGGCTTGCAATCGGATTTTAAGTCCTGGGACTCTCTGAGGAGGTCACGATCTCCTACCCAGCAAAATAAAAATAAAATCTTACTGTACATCATCGAGTGTTTTAGGAAAGTTGACGCCTTCAGAAAAGGTGCTTATTTGGTGTCCTTTCCAGGGAATGAGAAAGAGAGGAGAGTTACATGGAAATACACGGATACATCCATGTGCAGAAAGTTGTGGAATCTAACTGTTTTAAACTCATAGCTTTAAATCAATTTGCCAAGAATGTCATTGGAAGCATGAATATTTTCTGAAATTGTTTTAAAGTAAAATTAAACATTTTAAAAATAGTTGTGAAATATACTGTACTCAATGAAGGATCTCTATCCAGCTAATTTTATATATTGGATCACTTATAAAAATTGTGATAATTCTCTTTATCGATGAAACTATTTTTTATTATATTACTTAGTTATCATAGAATAACTAAGTTCTTGAAGTTTATTGACAAGCTTTCAGATAATGTTGTTCTTCCCAGGACCCAAGTCACTCAGCTGCCTTTCATGCCTAAGACAGGACTAGAACTCAGTCTTCTATTTCTAGACTGGTGCCTTAACCATTAGACCATATATATTCATCATTTATTCTTATTGCTATGTATGATACTGATGTTATAAAGCTGTTATATATAAAGAATATAAATATTCTTTATATAATTTGCAATACATATTGCAATAAAAGATGCAAATGGGAAGTGTACATCTATATAGCATTTATTTATTTTTTTATACTGCCCTTCTCCCCAAGGGACTCCGAAGGTACAGCCATTTAAAAAACACTTAAGACACACAAACACATTTTAAGAAAAATTTAAAATAATATAATTTCCATGGCTAAATTTAAAAAACTGCAATGTAAAACCGATTTAAACCAAATCTAAAATTTAAAATATTTAAAATTAATAACAAATTTAACAAATGTTTACATTTTAACAGCTGTTGAGTCTCTAGTTTACTATCTTAAATTATGTTCTTTGGAGCAAGGGTCCTCAACCCTGGCAACTTTATAACTTGTGAACTTCAACTCAGCTGGCTGAGGAATTCTGGGAGCTGAAGTTCACAAGTCATAAAATCATCAAGGTTGGAGACCCCTGCTTTTGAGGACAGTAACTTAAATGTAAATATGCTCTAGGTTTTGGAGTTTGTTTCACTACCTAAATCAGTATCCTATGTGTGAATGAAGAACTAATATTGAGATTTCTGTCTTAAGTGGTTACATTAACAATAATGTAAACTTCCAAAGAATATGAACATGTAGAGTGAAGACATTGTAGGTTCAAGCATACTTTCTTCAGCATATATTTGTGAAAATAGATTTTCAGTATTGTAGCCCAGAACAAATACTGAAATAGGCTGAATGACATACCAACTCAATTTTTTAATTGCACTCCATATACCTGTGAAATATAACTTTATATACATTTCATTAAAATTTATAACCAATGTATGTCAGGGGAAATACAAATATTATAGTCTCTTTCTTTTTTCTTCTTTTTAAATGAGGTATTAAAAACTTAGTTCAGCTTAGGTCTTGAAAACACTGCCTGATGCTGTTTTCATTTAATATTAGTAGATCTTTAGCTTCATATATTTCAAGGGCATCAATGCCTTTGAATTAGTATCCCTACTGTGTTCAAAGCCATTCCAAATATGCCTTGCGATGCTTGCCAATATTTAGAATAATTGTTGTAAATATTCCTTTCATTTTCATGCAATCTTAAACTAATAAAAATAGCTCAAGTTTACTTTAGTTAGGGTAAAAATAGAAAATCTGTTAGAAAACTACAAAAGACAGATGTTATATTCTGGAAAGGGATATAATTATCGATAAAATATCACTTGAAAGGATCATTCAATTTCCTAAGTTTCTTATGCTCCATAATGTTGATTTGTGAAAGACTTATCTATATCAGCCCAGTGCACATGACTGAAAACATACATATGTAGTTACGCAAAAACAGTGCCTTCAAGCAGTAATATCAGAAGAACAAATAACACTGATGATTGACAACCTATAGTAGGAGATTACAATAAAAAACATTCACCTCAAGATTATTCAAGCTTTATTTTATATATTTAATTGTGCGTTTGATTAAAAATATCAGATGTAACTACTACAATTTTCTGCAAGCAAATTTATGTCCACCTACTGTTTTTAATCTAGTCTGAGGTTTTTTTAGCATATGGCGCATGTTTTTTAGCCAGGGATTACCGAGGTGGCTGACAGCCTCAGTGAAAGGAATTTTTATTGGGTGTTGGTGGTAGTATCTTTATCTGCAGATGCCTGAATGCGAGTAGGCATTCGGGGGAGGCTACTTTCTTGTCCCTCCATGGTTTTACTCTCTTCATGGGAATCGAACTGCTGAGCTGCTGACCCAATGTTTTTACCAGGTGAGCCACCGCAGCCCCCAGTCTTCTGAGTGAATGCATGATACAGCTCCTGACATTCTTGACTCATCTGTTAAAAACAAGGACATTGGACATTATTATACGTAACATATACTTCAAAGGGCATGTAATATTCTATACATTTGACTAACATAACTTATGACAATTATTTTATTGTATTAAACTTTATATGATTATTAGCTGTTGAGAGCTTTATCTTTGTTGCGAATTTCAGTATGAAAATATTTTTTTTCTCTATAAATACAGTTTATATATGAATTGTTAAGCTAGTAAACATACAGGGTACATTTTTTTGTATATTCTTGAAATATCTCTGACCTTGAGATGTTTAACTGTTTTTCCTCATTAGTGGAAAGCTTGGAAATCAGCACAATGGTGAAATACACACATCTGGACAAGTAAACTCCTCAGATGATACAATTCAATCTATAGAAAGTCTTCAAAATGATTCACTAGTGCAGAAGATAGAACAAGTATTATCAGAAGTATTGGGTACTGAGTCACGGTACAAATCAGGTAAATTAAAAATATTTTAAGATCAGTGTATAATTTTTTTACATCTATGTTTTTAAAATAGATAATGCTTGCAAAATACATTGCCAAAAGATGAAAATTTAGGTTAGAAAGGACATGACTTAATATATAAATTAAAAAGAAGCTGAGCTAAAAATGCCCCCATGTTATGGTGAAGGTATACCTATGAATTAACCTAAGGCCTAAATGAATATGTCATAAAGAGATGAGTGAATACGGGTAGTTCTCAACATACAACAGTTCGTTTAGTGATAGTTTGAAGTTACAACAGCAATGAAAAAAGTGATTTTTGAGTGTTTTTCACACATGACTGTTGTAGCATCCTCATGGTCATGTGATCAAAGTCCAGCCACTTAGCAACTGACTCATATTTATGATGATTGCAGTGTCCTGGGATCATGTGATCAATTTTTGCAATCTTTTGATAAACATAGTCAATGGGGAAGTTAAATTACACTTAACAACTGCAATGATTCACTTAACAACTGGTAAGAAAAGTCATAAAATGGGACAAAATTCGCTTAACTATTTTCTCACTGCGCAATGGAAATTTTGGGTTCAATTGTGGTTGTAAGTTGAAAACTTCCTATATAGAACTTCCTTAGCTGTTTGAGAATTCATGGTATATATCAGTATTATTAATAATAGTTGCCTGATGACTCATAACCTGACAATTCCATCATCTATAGCAAAACTGTTTATTGGTTAGTCTTCTAAAATTTGGCCTTTGATTTTCATACAACTTTATGTCAGTTTTTATATTTTAAAATTTAACCAAAATATCTTTTTAAAGGAGATGGAGATGATATCGAAAGAAGTAATTCACGCTCTATTAAAAGAGGCTTATATGAAGATGTGCAAGATGAAATTCCAAGGAAAAAGTCTAAGAAGGACAAGAAACACAAAGATAAAAAGAAAAAGAAAAAACGAAAGAAGGAAAAGAAAGAAAAGAAATATAAAAAACATGCCAAAGAAGCAGATGTTCAGCAAACAGAATGTGGAGATATGCAGCTTATTTCTAATTCAAATCTAGAAAATTCAGGTTCTCTTTTAAATGCAGAAAATGATATCGATACACACTCTGGGTCTACCTTGAAAGAAGTTACTACTTTGATTAATGAAAAAAGTGTATATGAAAATCTAAACTCAGCCATGTTGAGCAATATGCTTAGTTCAGATACCAGCAAACTGGATACATCTGAAGAAGATTCTACTTTGATAAGTATTCAGGAAGTCAGTGAAGTCAAGCTTACAAATGAAAAAGAACTGGAAGATGACAGTTACCAACCTAATGTAACTGTAAATATATGCCCAGAGGATAAAAATTTAAGTGATGCTATTTGCACAGTTGTAGAAGAAGTGTTGGATATAAAAGAAGTAGAGCAAGCTGAATTGATGATAGAGGCAACAGAGCAAGAAAACATTCTTGAAAGCAGTCCATATTTTGTAAGAGAGGAGCCAGAACATTTGGAAACTAGGCCAGAATCTACTACAATGAAAATAGCGTGTGTAAATTCAGTCACAGAGTCTGCACCTTCAAAAAGTTTGAAAGAAACAGTATCCACATCCTTTGAACCAACTGGTTATAAATTAATGACCCTCCCTTTGGAACCAAATGCAGAAGCTAAAGATTCAGTAACAACTTTGGGATTTTTAGCTATGGTGGTAGGAAAAGATTTTGAAGCAACTTCAGAATTTTTAAATACTGCAAAAGTGAAAACTTCAGAAAAAAATCTGAAACATTTCAGTAGAAAAGGTGATTCAGTGCATGATTCCGAGAAAACTGTCACAATGAAAGATTTGCGCAAACCACAGCAGTTTGGAACAGAACGGAAAGATTTGGAAACTGCTCCAGAAACTGTCCAAGCAATCCCTGAAAAAAATTCTGAGTTAGCTGTTGTAGTTCAACTGAAACCTCAGCAAAAAGTTTCAGAATTTGATGTACAAAAATGTAATAGAGCAAGCCTTGGTACAGAGGTTCTGAAAGAGATGAAAAAATTAAGTGAAACTTCTACCCTCATGACAGGACTGAGTGAATCAGAAAAAAATGCAAGATATCTTCCAATCCAAAAAGATGGAAAAGATTTGCAAAGAGCACCACTATTAGAAAATGTGAGTAGAATAGATTCAGAACAACACCTCTCAGTTGTAGTATTGGAAAAAACAAATATAGAAGTTAATTCTGATTTTATGGAAATTGACTCAAAATGTTTAAAAGCAAAATCTGATGGTGTAACAGAATCAGAACATTGGAAACCTGCTCCAGAATCTTTTAAAACAAATGAAGTAAAGAATTTAGAATTTGAGAAGACTGAACAGATTAATTATTTGGAAACCTCATTAGAAACTGTAATAGAAAATAGAGGAAACTCTGAAGTCATTCAACCTTCTCTGGCACTGTTTGATGGGAAAGCTCCTGAAAATGCTTCACAATTAAAAAAGGTGAATGTTCCAGAAACAATAAGGCAAACAGAGGTTGGGAAAACACAACATCTGGAAAGTTCAAAATACATAGATCTAAGAAAGAAAGAAAACGAGAATGCAGAGAAGCCAAAAACTATTCCGGAATCCTTGATGATTGTAAGCAATTTAGAAAATTCCTCTTCAGAGTTGCAGTGCACAGAAGAAATTAAAGTAGTGAAGGAAACTTCACAGTCTGATGTGCAGGCACAAAAAAAGGATTTCAAAATTGCTCTTGAACCTGAAGAGGAAAGAGAAGAGAGAGATGTGGATGCTGGTTCAGGATCTCTGCAGATGATATTTGCAAACTATTCAGAACATAGTCTAGAACTTTATACAGAAACTGAAGGTATGGGGTTGAAAAATTCAGAAGCAGTGTTGAAATCATTGCATAAATCAATTGCTGACAATTTTGAACCACCACGTACTAAGGAAATAAAATATGTTAAAAGTACAGAATCTGAAGAAGTGATTGAAGCAAATGATTTACAAGAAAGCTTAAAACCATTGTTCAAATATTCAAAAAATATGGAAACTGCATCAAAATCAATTGCATTACCAACTGTGACATACATGGAGACACTTGAAGGTACTTCTAATAGGAAAGAAAAGGAAACTGAATCTCATTTAGTACAAGAAATAAAACAGAAATGTTTTGATTCCACTGTAAAGAAGAATCAAACTATTGCAGATGCAACAGATTTGGGACGTATATTAAGATATAAAGAAGTAATTGAAACAGACGCCAGTAAAATAAGAGAAAGTGAGTTGTTAGGTAAGAGTCAAGATCCATTGTTCATTTCACAATCATTGCATGAAATTGATGTAATAAGTTCAGAAAAAAATATTCCAGAATTTAAAGAAATGGCAGTAGAACAAGGCTTAAAAGAACATGGAAAATCTTTGGCAGCTGCAATTGATCCTAAGGAATTTTTAAAATTGAAGAATTTAGTATTAGTTGAATCAAAAGATGATTTTCCATTTGGCAGTACTATGAAACAGTTTGAATCAGTTTCAGAATCTCTTGAACAAAATCAAGAGCACAGGACACAAATTAGAAAAGAACATTTAGATTCTGTGCCTGATTCAAACGTTAAATGTGCAAGAACAAGTTCAGAGATTCTGTATTCAGATGAATTTAATACTCAGGAGAAGAACAAGAAATTGGAAGAAAAAATAGAAACAACAGGATTAATGAAAGCACAAGAATCTCTACATTTATCAGAGAGAGAGCTGATTGTTCCTAATTCTGATTCTGGAACTAAAGTTTCAGAATATGGTGCAGAAACTCCGTACTTGGCAAAAACAAATTCAGAGAACATTCCAAAATCTTATGAAATTCAAGTGAAAGATTCAAAAACAACTTCAGAATCTAAAATCATGAATGTAAAAGACTTGAAAATTGATTCAGAACCTTTGCTTCAAGCAGGTATAGAAATTAAAGAATATATTCCGGGATATAAATCAGCGGTAACATCAGATACTGTGGAATTTACAGCAGAAACACCCCCCCAAAATGAAATGCTTTCGGAATCAAAGAGTATAGCAAAGTTGCAGAAATCAGATGCAATACTCAGAAGTGAAGGATTGACATATGAACATTTGAAAACACCTCCAGCATCAGCATATGTAACAGATACTGAAGATCTAGAAATACCTCCCAAGTCTAAAGAATTGAGTGTAATAGAAAAGCAAGGTGTTCTAACATCTGTATTTGCCTCAGTGGAATCGACAAGTGTATCAGAAGAAAATTTTGGACATAATTGCAGAACAGATGTAAAGAAGGTAGAAGCAAGTCAGCAGTCAATTAATGTAGAGTCTATGGGTAAAGAAAAGATGAATGATGAGTATGCCCAGCCATTTAATGAAAGCGATGCAAATATTTCAAAACCATTCATGTCTTCAAATCGTGCTGTAAGGACACAAATTATAGAAGATAGACTGTCAGTTGCTGACAAAGAAAATGTTTCTGGAACAATTTCAGATACAGAATTAGCATTAAAATGTCCTGGAGTTTCTGAAACTATCACAGGTCAAGAGAGAGAAAAGCTTGATACAACTCTGCCTGAATTTATGGTGGATGTCCAAGATTTGAAAGAAAGCCCTAATATTTTAGATGCACAAGAGATGAAGAATTTAAAAGCTATTCAGAGAGAAAAATATACTAATGCTCCTTATGCAGCTGATGTTTCACAGTCTGGGTCTAATGTTGAACCAAAAGGTTTTAGAGCAACAGTGAGCTATGAAAGACTATCCGAAATAAAAGATCCAGTAGCCACTGGAATGCAGTTAAAGAAACCAGAATTAACATCTTCTGAATCTGTTTCTATATTGGAAGTAACTGATACTTCAAAAACCTCCGAGCTTAAAACTACTCAACCGTATTTAGGAGTAACTGATTTCAAATCTTCTGACACAACTGCAAAGAGTTGTCCATTAGTAATAATTGACTCTGACTCACAAATACAACCAGAAAACATTTTGGAAGTAAAACGTTTTGAGTCTGCTTCAGAAATTAAATATGGGCTAGGAACACATCCATTCAAAATGACTTCAGAATCTGAAAAAGTGACACAAGAAAAACTTTCAAAAGCTATTTTAGACATATTATCTTCAGGCAATGTGGAAAACCTGGAACAAATTTTGAAATATAGACGTAACCAGGAAAGAAAAAATTTAGAATCTGCCCAATTTGACACCCCGTTGACCAAAGATTTAAAAGGAAGTCTTCCATATGAAAAAATAAGTATTTCAGAGACAACTACTCTGTCTTCAAAAGCATCAGATACCGGATCAACTATATCAGCTATTGTTCCAGAAACAACTGAAAGATGTTCTGAAACATTTCTGGAAAGAATAAATGTGTCAGATGTACAGGCTACAGATACAAATGTAGAACTAGACAATTTAATAAAAAAGACACCTCACATTTCTACAGATATTAATAATTCAAAAGCTAATTCAGGACTTATGGATATAGCGGTATTGAAATGTAACAATGCTGCAGAATCTGTACACATGAAAGAACTGGAAGATTTTGAAACAGCTGCTGTAAGCAAGTCTATCGTTGAAATAAAAAACCTCCAAGCTGTACAAACTTCAGGGAACAAAGAGCAAATAGATTTTCAGGAACTCTCAAAATCAGTATTACCTTTAGATACTCAGAATTTGGAAAGAAACTCAAGTTTGCCACAACAAAAGATATCTGAATCATCTCTAGAACCTGTTAAAGATGTTGTAACAGTTTCTGAAAGTTTAAGTACAAAGGATATAGAACAAAATTTAAAAAGTGGATTTGTGGCAGAAGGGAAAGCTCAGGAATCAACTGTAGAACATGTGATACCCATGCAAGACAAGAGTGCGGAAATAATCCCTCAGATCACTTTGGAAGTGAAAGACTCAGAAGCAACTTTAGAATCTTTAGGTGTGTCAAATAGAAAAGACTTAGATGAAACTATACAAACTTCTTCGAAGGAACAAACAACTATAAAACCTCTCTGTATGACAGTAGAAGGCAATGTGGATGTAAATCAACTGGAAACCATTGTGCTGAGGGATTCAGGAGAAGCTGTAAAGCCTGTGCACTTGGCAGAGAAGCAAGACAAAGTGAGAGAATGCATTGAGGCAAAAGATTCAGAAATAGCTGTTGAATCTGAAGTTATAGTAAAGAATAAAGACTTGGAAGTTTCTCTTCATGACTCTTCAAAATATGATTCAGATGCTGCTCTGAATTCTTCAGACATAATTAAAGAAAGTGAAGGGATTAATTTAAAAGACAAAAAAAGTGAAAAAATTAGTAAAAGTAAAGATAAAAGTAAAAGTGGAAAAAAAGCAAAAAAAAGCAGATCAAAATCTCCTTCCAAGTCAAAGAAACGTAAAAAGAAGTCTAGATCACGTTCCACCTCGAGACAGGTATCTAGAAGAGGACGTTCTAGAAGCAAAAACGAATCCAGTTCTAAGAGAAAGCACTCCACGTCACGTCATAAATCTAGATCCAAATCTGTTGATAAAAAAGAAGAAAAGGAATCTTCATTAAGATCTAGACGGAGACGTTCACGGACCTCTGATCGTCTTAAATCTAGATCTAAATCTCCCGACAGAAGAGACACTTCAATAAGATCAAGACGCAGACGATCCAGATCTTCTGATCACAAGTCTAGATCCAGATCAGTTGACAGAAGAGAATCAGCTAGAAGAAGACGAAGATTATCCAGGTCTTCTGACAATCGCAGGTCTAGATCAAGATCAGTTGATAGAAGAGAGACTTTGACAAGATCAAGAAGGAGACGCTCCAGATCTTCTGACCGTCATAAATCTAGATCACGATCAAGTGATAAAAGAGACACCTCTGTGAGAACAAGACGAAGGCGATCTCAGTCTTCTGATCGTAGGTCTAGATCCAAATCTATTGACAGAAGAGATACTTCAGTAAGGACACGGAGAAGGCGATCTAGATCTTCTGATAATCTCAAATCGAGGTCAAGATCTCCTGATGACAAGAGAGAGGCTTCAGTGAGAAGGAGGAGAAGATCGAGGACCCCTGATATCCGCAAATCTAGGTCTAGATCTGTTGACAGAAAGGAGATTTCAGGGAGAGGAAGGCGAAGGCGGTCAAGATCCTCTGATAATCGTAAGTCAAGATCCAGATCAGTTGACAAAAGAGATAGTTCAGTAAGGATAAGGCGAAGGCGATCCAGGTCTACTGATAATCGCAGGTCAAAGTCCAAATCTGTCGAGAAAAGAGAGACTTCAGTGAGGACGAAACGAAGGCGATCTGTGTCCTCTGATCGCAAATCTAGATCCAGATCTGTTGATAAAAGAGAGACTTCAGCTAGATCAAAAAGGAGAAGTTCTAGGTCTTCTGATAATCACAAATCTAGATCGAAATCTGTTGAGAACATAGAAACAGCAGCAAAGTCAAAGAGAAAGCGATCTAAATCTACTGATCATAAGTCCAGAACAAAATCAGTTGAAAAGGGAGAGTCAACCTTAAATTCTAGACATAGACGATCTAAGTCATCAGATCGGCCAAGATCTAAATCAAAATCTAGATCAAAGTCTTCTGAAAGAAGAAAAGACAAAGATTCTGTGGATGAATCAAGAGAAAAACGCTCTAAATACAGATCAAAGTCTAAGTCTCTTGAGAAAACAGATGGAACTGAGTCTTTGGAAGCAACTTTGAATAATCGAGAAAAATCACCTGAGCAGCACAAGTCTAAATCTAGGTCTAGGTCTAAATCTTTAGAGAAAACAGGAGAGAAAGAACGTGTGAGAAGATCAAGAAGTAAAGGCTCAAAGTCCTCAGAATCTAGGTCTCGTAGACATAGAACAGTATCAAGGTCTAGAAGAAATCATTCACGATCATTAACACGGAAGAGAACAAGATCTAAATCTGATCATCGATCACAGTCACGCTCTCGAACTCGTTCACGATCACGCTCAAGACGTTGGAGGAGGACTAGATCAAGATCGTTATCAAGACAGAGATCTTTGTCAAGGAAGAGACATAGACGATCTCGGAGAAATCGTTCAAGATCAACTGACAGGAGAAGAAGAAGATCCGATTCAAGAGACAGTTATAGAATATCTCTCAGGTTACGGTCCAGAAGTCGAACACCTGTCCGTCTGAGGTCTGCAGGAAGAAGAAGAAGTACTAGTAAATCACCTGATCATCGGCGATCTAGATCTTCAAGCAGATCACCAAAACGTCTCACTGACTTGGGTAAGCAATCTAACCTCTTGAAAAAAGCTATCTTGATTATTCTGGCATTCAATTAGAGTTTATACTATTCTTGTAAATACCATGACTGTCAGTATATTTCTTTACCTAGAAGTTTTGTACAAGATGTTATAGTCTTAAATACTTTTTGAAGGAAAGTGATTCTCATTTAACATTCATTCAACAAATGTTGAGCTTATGATGGCACTAAGTGAATGATAGTTATCACTTACAGCCATCTCAGTATCACCCTGTCACATGATTGTAATATGCAATCTTTTCTGCCTGTTTTCTACAAATAAAATGACTGAAGAAGCCATAAGAAGATTTTAGATGACAACCACGTAACATCCTTGTTTAACAGCCCATGATGATTTGTTTAATGACAGCAACAGGAATGTTGGAATTTCCATCATGTGACATTGTACTTACTTAGCAATGAAAATTTTTGTCCCAATTGTCTTCATTAAGTGAGGATTACTTATATGCTGCTTTGTAATTTTGGATTATCTGCATAGTGGCTAGATCTATACGTTCTCAACAAAATATCAGTTTGAGTTTTTGAGTTTATTTGAATTTATACCCCGCCCTTCTCCCGCAGGACTCAGGGCGGCTAACAGGCCTAATAAAACATA
>JANHFO010009522.1:111152-127108 GCA_032468095.1 Pareas carinatus | reverse complement strand
CAATACCCCATAATGACAAAGTGAAAACAGAATTTTAGAAATGTCTGTAAATTTATTAAAAAGAAAAACACTGCAGTATCACATTGGCCTAAGTATTCATACCTTTCACTTGGTACTTTGGCAGCCATTACAGCCTCAAGTCTTTTGGGGTGTGACACGATAAGCTTTGCATACCTGGATTGGGGGATTTTCTGCCATTCCTCCTTGCAAATCCTCTCAAGCTCAGTCAGGCTGGATGGCAACAGTCGATGGGCAGCCATTTTCAGGTCCCTCCAGAGATGTTCAATAGGATTCAAATCAGGACTCTGCCTGGGCCCCTCTAGGACATTCACAGAGTTGTCCCTAAGCCACTCCTGTGTTGTCTTGGCTGTGTGCTTAGGATTGTTGTCATGTTGGAAAAGTGAATCTTCGGCCCAGTCTGAAATCCTGAGCGCTGGGGAAGAGGTTTTCACTGAGGATATCCTTGTACTTGACTCCATTCAGCTTTCCCTCAAATCTGATCAGTCTCCCAGTCCCTGCTGCTGAAAAACATCCCCACATTATGATGCTGCCACCATCATGCTTCATGGTATTGGACAGGTGATGAGCGGTGCCTGGTTTCCTCCAGACATAACATTAAGAATTGAGGCCAGACAGTCCAATCTTGGTTTCATCAGATCAGAGAATCTTGTTCCTCACAATCTGAGAGCCCTTCAGGTGCTTTTTTGCAAACTCCAAGTGGGCTTTCGTGTGTTTTGCACTGAAGAGATGCTTCTGTCTAGCCACTCTGCCATAAAGCTCAGATTGGTGGAGGGTTGCAGTGATGGTTGTCCTTCTGACACTCTGTCTCGTCTCCACACAGGATCTCTCGAGCTCAGTCAGAGTGACCATCGGGTTCTTGGTCACCTTTCTTACTAAATCCACTCTCCCCGGATTGCTCAGTTTAATGGACGACCAGCTCTTGTAAGACTCCTGGTTGTGCCAAACTTCCTCCATTTGAGAATTAAGGAGGCCACTGTGCTCTGAGGAACCTTCAGCGCAGCAGAAATTTTATTGCAGCCCTTCCCCAGAACTGTGCCTTGCAATAATCCTGTCTCTGAGCTTAGCAGGCAGTTCCTTTCACCTCACGGCTTTTGCTCTGCTACAGAATGCATTGTCATTTGTGAGCCCTTCTATAGAGGGGTGTGTGCCTTTCCAAATCATGTCCAATCAATTTAATTTACCACAGGTCGACTCCTATCAAGGTGCAGAAACATGTCAGCAACAATCAAGAGAAATGGGAGGCACCTGAGCTAAATTTCACGTGTTCTTGCAAAGGGTCTGAATACTTACGCCAATGTGATATTTCAATTTTTTTCTTTTTAATAAATTTTCAGACATTTCTAAAATTCTGTTTTCACTTTGTCATTATGGGGTACTGAGTGTAGATCAATGAGGAAAAAAACGAATTTCAACAACTGTAGAATCAGGCTGCAGCATAACAAAATTAACAAAAGTAAAGGGGGCTGAACACTTTCTGAATGTGCTATGTATGCAAGCTGGAATAGATAGGCCTTGTTTAAAGTATCTGGAGGGTGTGAGGCTGGAAATAGCTCATATAATTTTCTCATGCAGTCGGAGTGTTTTGTATTTGACATCCACTAGTGTTAGATGTAATTTTCTGGGTTTTAAAGGCTTATGGGAATAATACATAACATGAATTAAAATAACTGAAGTGTTTGACAAGGAGTTGTAATGTGCAGTCCAAGAACAACAAAAGTAATGTTAAGATTCCCCTTAGAAACCCTAAACGTCAGTACTTAATTAAGCATTGATTCAAATTTTTAGTTACAGATAAAAAGGTTTTTAGGATTTTAGACAAAAACTAATCTTTTTCCACTGGACTTTACCACATATGTTTTCCTTTGGGTTGTATCATTGGATTCTACAACTGGATAGATAACCTGTGAACCTAGTATTATAATCAACGTGATGAGCAATCAGAAAACAGTACTTTTTCAAAAATGTACTGTGCTTCAGGCTTTGTTTTTTTTTAAAACCCTCCCAAGTTATATCTCACCTCTGTAGAGAAAAAAAGACTACTCAGGATTGTGCTCACCTGCGCTTAGATCAAAAGGACTTCTTTTCATCTTGCCCCCAATAATTAGGACAGTGTCTGATAAATTCTTTCAGCCTCAAAGACCTTCCTGAACGATAGGTCCTTGGCATTTTTGTGAACTGGATACACATTGGTGATGAAACAGACATTGTTGATGAACATTCTATCATTGCAAAGCAGGTACAAAAGGAGTCGGAGCCCTGGGTGACATTGACTGGGGTTTGTATCATACTCTGCATGGTTGCCTTTTCTAATGAGAGGTTCGTGGAAAGGAGAGGGGAGGATGAAAATGGAAGTAAGTAAAAGCCATTCTAGAGGTGTATCAACTCGAAGCAGTTGGTAACTGGCATCAGCTAACATGTTTCTGTGTACACAAACTGCATGGCTTGCACCAGTAAAACTGTTTCTGTGAGAGGTAATGTCTGCCTCATTTAGCCTTTTCTTACATAAAGAACACTTTTCCAAAGTAATGTTCATTTGCATGGAATACAGACATCTATTTAATTGTATTATATGGACTGATTTAATACTTGAGGAACTCATGTTACCTATGTTTTTGGAATCACTAGCTTGCTTTCTTAACAGGGATACCGAGATTAGTATTGCGGTGTGTGTGCGTATGTCATAATTTCTTGTGCTGAAGAACAAACCTTATTTACTGTACACTCAGTTTGCTTTCAGTGCCTATTTCAGTCATTGAAATGTGGACTGAAAGCGGAGAGGTTTCTCTATATATTTTGTGGTACGTTAACGTTTTAAAATTGACGTGCTAATACTACACACCCAGACACATAAATATATGTGTGTACTTATATGTTTGTGTGTGTATATATGCATACATCTACGCAAGCAGTTTGTTGTGTTGGGTCCTTGGGTGGGGCAGAAAGAGAGATGATAGTTCACAGAATAGCCTGTGAACTTTCACCCCTCTATATGGAAACTTGTTTCAGGGCCAAATCTGCCTTGTAGCTGCCTTCTTGCCACGGTCAATGCCAGCCCTACTATTCACAACACTGCAGCCATCGAGGCCTAGGTACGTAAACGTTTAAGGAGTTTTTAAAGAACTATAAAGCAGAAAGCATTTTAGTACAGTTGATATACTCTCACTAATAGTATGATTTTTATGGTTTTCAAAACATTTGTCACGTGCTACTGTTGAACTGTATGGCTAAGCTTTTTTCTTTTAAAGATGCTTCTATCATGCATGAGGAGTTTTGTGAGGGAATTGGTTTTCAAAGGCCCAGAATGTTTCTGAAAATGTAATTGGTAAAGGAGTATGTTTTACTCAGTAAGTAGTTTATCTATACAAATAAGTTTTTGCTTGCTTTAATTATATTTTTAATTTGAAAGTCCACTGACGTTTTCTAGATGAATGCAAAAGGATATGCATATATTTTGAAATTTCAGTTGAATTGTAATGAAAAATAAGTTGAAATAAATAAAACGCATTGCTGAAAATATTAGAAAGGTCTACAATTTTCTAAACGTGTGTTAAACAAAGGTGTTTTTTTTCCCTTTTTTCCCCACTTGGATAGGATCAGTTTCTCAGAGCTGCCCCTGTTAGTGGAGGAATGGGAGCCCAACTCATGAGAAAGATGGGATGGAGAGAAGGAGAAGGCTTGGGGAAACACAAAGAAGGAAACAGAGAGCCTATTTTAGTTGATTTTAAGACGGATCGGAAGGGTAAGTGTCCAGTTCAGTAAAATGAACAATTAGCTCCTCCTTGAAACTGTTTCCTAAAACCCATCAGGGAGGATGCCATCCAAATTTCCAGCGATAAAGATTTACCTGGAGAGCACACAGAAAGAAAAAATTCCTGGCCCCATCTCCAAATCTTACACATTGGGATAGGGCAACCTCACAATCTCTGTTCAGGAAGCAGGAACTGGGGGGATTGGCTGAACTCAAAAGCAGGAAGTTCAAGACTACATATCTGACAAGCCATAAAAAGGGCATATTGGTTAGTTAGCATCCTAAATTGTTTTAAGTAGTTTACTGACAATTACTGTGGTGCCTACACCACCATTGGTATATATATCAATTGAAATAAATAAATAAATAAATATGACCAGGGATTCTTACCTGCTTGAAGATAGGCCACTGCATTTGTGTGTTTGACTAGAAACTCAAGTTTTCCAGAAATGTAAAATTTTATTTCAACTACCATTACTGTATACAGAAAAATATTCTCCTAATTTTATGTGTGTACATTTTTCTATGCTGTGTTGTCTTTTCATTTTTATATTTCTAGTAAACATACGCGCACACAATGTGTGTTAGACCAGAGGTTTTCAAACTTTTTCAGCCTGCGGATCCCAAAACGTGTAGCTGCTACATGGCGGACCCAATTCCCACAAATTCAACTAATTACTAATCGACAATTCATGTATATTACTTTCCCCAAAATTCTTTTGATCCGTCTGCTACATGTTTGTATAGCAACTTGCCACGGGTCACTGGGTGAAAACCCGTGTTAGACCATACTCTTAACACATACCTAGAGTGAAAAAAAACATTATGCTTCAAAACAGAATAATCAATGCGCCTTGCTTAACCTCCTGGCCAGAATGCTTATGGGAATATTCAAGTCATTAGTCCTTTGCACAAGGCCAGCAGGATTAGGGTGATTTGGATTCCAAGAGTGTACTATTCCATAGGGCAGCCTCAGCAACCAAGTACAATTCTTAGGTCCCACAAGATAAACCTGTTGAATAGATAGGACTTGGAGCCTGCAACTCTGCTGCTTCTAGTGGAGAAAGCAGAGACAATTGGAGATAGGAAGTCTAGACTTTATAGGTGATGTAGTATGTTATGATCTTAATATTTTATTTATAAACTACAGTGGTACCTTGGTACTCAGCTGCTTTGAAACTCATTGAATTTGGTATTCAACCATTTTGATGTGGAGATTTTGTCTCGGTACTCAGCATTTGTTACTCAACGCACAAGCTAGAACTTGTTGTGACTCACATTATTTCTTATGGAAAACGTTTGGTAGTCATTTTTGGTACCCATCATGTCTCCTGGTATCAATTAATGATGAGTACTCAAGTACCACTATAACTTAATTTTAAATGTACTTTTTTTTTTAGCTGATCATATTAAAAACCTAAGCTGCCTTTGGAGTACTAAATATTCAGATAATAAATGAGGTATTTTTGTATCATACATATATAGGCACATGTACAAAAATAGTATTTTGAGCACAGGGTTTTAGGAGCAACAGATACTTTAAATATACCAGTAATTTTTGTTCATATTTTTAAAGATTCCAGGAAACAATCTTCATGAAGCCCTTTATTGTAAATCCCAGTAATGGCGTACATGTGTTTTATATTTTGAATGTAATAAATGGAACAATTTCTTACATTTTTCTTTTTGCAAGTGTTGGTGTTTCTCCATTTACACAGTTGGTTTAAAAGGTGTGATCCTAATACAGAAATGTTACTGAATACCTAGTGCATTAGGAAAGAAATGAACACAACAAATTTAATTCTATCTTTCTTTTCAAGGCTTAGTTGCTGTGGGAGAGAAAACCCAAAAGAGACATGGGCCTTTTAATACAGGGAAAGATCTTTCAGGTAAGATGGGATAATAAATATGTGCTTTGCGCTTGAGGAGAGAAATGGTCTGAGACTTCTAACAATTCTTCTGGTTAGAGTAAAATACCAGTTTGTATAAAAATAGAACAGTCTTCCTTGTGTTTCATTCTAATTGCAATGTACCTGGAAGATTTTTAGAAATGTTTTTTCTTATTAAGGCAAACATCCAGTATCAGCTTTGCTGGAAGTCTGTAATAAAAGAAGATGGTCTCCACCTGTATTTGTACTGGTCAATGATAATCGCCCTGAATATCGCAAACATTTCCTCTTTAAGGTAAGTTGTAATTATCATAACATATATAAAAATGCTGGCTTGGTTCCTAATTCTGTGAATACTAGGTGGAATATTATGTGCAGTCTGTATTTGTAATATATGAAAGGCAAAATACATTAAGGGATCCCATTCCATGGATGGGTCTCTACTTTTGATGTTAGAATTCAGTAAGTTGCTTATAGACCCCCCCCCCAATATTGAGAATATTGTTTCTTTTATTTACCATTCACTGGGTGTAGAAAAAATGTGATCATGATATAGAACAATTGCCCTAAGTTACCTCAGCAAGCAAGAAATTATTCCCAGACAGCTTATCTTTCCTTTAATTTTTCAAACTAGAATAAAATGAAAAAAGTATATATAGAAACATCAGATGGGTTGAATTTCACCATCTAAATAGAAAGGTTTTGGTCCAAGGGTTCCTTCCTGATTGAAAACTTTCTCAAATGAAGTCTTTCTGCCAGAGAAAAACACTTGGACGTAACCCAATGAAAACATGCTTATTGCTTCAGAATATTTAATTTTTATTTAATTTGTGTGGCCTCACTCAAAAATAAATTAGCATTTTCTTTACTCCCAGAATATGTCATACATTTGTAGATGACATCTGAATATTGCAAAAAAAAATAGGGTGGTGTGCCTTATTTTTTTAAAAAAAGGGGGGGTGTAGAAAGGTATATTCAGCTTTGAAAGTATTATATTCCTCCGTTCTTTGTTCCCTCATAGGTGATGGTCAATGGAGTTGAACATAAGCCTAGTTTTGTCAGCCCAAACAAGAAGCATGCTAAAGCCACAGCAGCCACAGTTGCTCTCCAAGCATTGGGACTCGTACCAAAGGAGCTCATGGCAAACACCACTAACTTCAGGAGTGCCTCACACATCTAAACTATTGTTTTTTGCATTTCAAACATTTCTATTCTGTATAACAGGTAGTTTGTTCTGCTTTTGTAAATATATCAGTATCTCATTGTAAAAACTGTACAGACACCTTCAGGCTGTTCTTTTGTACCTGCAAATATATTTAATTCATTTAGTTATGTATATTATTCATCTCAGTCATGTCACCATTTCTTAAATTACTAAACATCTAATGTGAGTCTGAAAGTATCTGTAATTTGCTTTAATATTTTAGCTTTATCTTCAATATAAATATGATAGTACCGTTTTTGTAGTATGATGCAGTTCCCATAGTTTTGGAAAAAGTTCAGTTAATGCTTATTTAAAACTATGTAGTCTTTTAAGTCTACAAACTGCTAGATAAGTATTGGATCCTACAATTCAGTAATTTTTTAAACAAAGCAAATTTCAATAATTGCTAGATAACATCATCCATCATTTCTCTATCAGAATGCCACATGAAAATGATTGTATAAGAACAATGCATACAAATGCAAAGGGGACATAAGTTAGAACCCATGAGAATTGCAACATGGAATACGTCTGCATGTTTTCATAAAAGAAACAGGAAATTGTAATTAATTTCATACACAAAGCCTGATGTTGATTATACACATTTGTAGTAAACAAATATTCAGCGATAATTGGATGAGGATGTATGATGCTATTGTTGTATTCCGCTTGGTCAAATAAAGCAGTATAACTTCATTCTTATTTACCAGCTAATTAACAGAATATTATAATGTATATTTTGATCACTGGAATAAGAGTCATTGGTAGTGATTTGCAGTTTTGTTATTATTTGAAATATAAAAACTAAATATTTTAGGCTTTATGATTGAATAGGATTTTTTAAAGCTAAAAAATTAAGTTATTGATGTATCTGGATTGGGAATACTTCCAATGACAGATATGGCTGAAATCAACTTGAACTATTCTCAAATTGGCCTTTGATTAAAGGTTAATGTCATCATATAGCAGGTAAAATCATTAGTATATTTCTCACTATATGTCTATCAGATTAGTTACGTTTGAATAATAGTTTCCCATTATTTAATTTTAAAATGAATAAAGTGATTAGTTGGATTAGTCTAGATGCTACATATTCCAAAGTAATTCTGAATTAATATGTAGCAGTTAGCTACTAGCAGAATTATTGTGTAGCTTTTTGCTAGTTGGGAACCGGAATTCCTCAATAGGTAGTGTCTGATCATGTACATACATAAAAAAGGATCAGTCTATATCTGCTGAACTGCAAATATTAGGAATACTTTAATCTTAGTTCATATCCATAATGTGCCTTGCTGATTTGAACATTCATTCTAATGGACAGAACAAATTGTTTTTTGTTCACAGCTCATTCAAGATATTGCAAGAAGAACTAATACTAATTTTTTTTAAAAAAAACCCTTTCTATCCCAGAGAGTTTTGGTAGTAGTGCCTAAAATATGAAGTTACCAATTGTTACTATCTTTGTTACATTTCTGAAATAATATTCCAAGCTGTGGTACCTTTCAAGTCCATTTAATAGTAGCCACATACTGAAGGATAATCTGGTTAAAACTAGTAGCATAATGCATACTAATATTTTGAAGGCCTCAGCATTTCTATTAAGAAGCGTGACATACATAATAAAGGAAAAAGCCATAGACAGTAGAAGGGAATATTGCAGCATTTTTTCCTCACCAACTGTCCTTAGATGCATTTAGAAACGTCAAATTCTTAAAAGTTTAATTTAAAACATATACTTCAGTGTGTTACAAGTTTTTTAAAAATTGATTATATAAGGGCCATATACAAAAAGGTCTACTAATGTATAACATTATTGATCATTGAGCATAAGGAAGTGCTCCTGGTAAGCCATTTTAAATTATCATTTAGTTGCTTAGGTTTTCCATCTGTAGAGATAATCACTCATTTCTAAGAGGCTTAGCGAAGATTTTCCTAGTGTTGAATTAAGAGTAAGTTGATTTAAAGTGTTAGGATGCAATCCACAATTTGAAAGTTCTTTGATAAGAGATTCCTGTGAAAAATGGGATAAACAAAAACAATTATACAAATATAACCTGCTCAAAGGTCAGATATCAGAAAAGTTTATACTGTAGTACAATGAAAAAAATAAGGCAACCCCCAATCTGTGGCTTTATATTGAAAACATACAAACCCATGGGAAAAAAACCATTTTTAACCATACAATTCTTACACAATGATGTATGAACAGGTTATATAAGCCTGTTTCATTCAGATGAAGCATTACCTTTTAATTAACAACCAGCCAAAATAGAAACTACTGGCTTCATTTTAATTTCTTCCTGGTTTTGGTGTACTGACAATATAGTTTATTTCTCTGCCTGTAGTGAATAAATCTAAGTTGTGGCTCTTCTAACCACAGGAGGGAAACTTATTAGCATGTTATTTACTAATTGTACTTTTTAACAACTCTTTCTCCTACTGGGATAAATGTATTTGTTTACCTTCTTCATATGCTGCTTGTCACTGATACCTGTGTTGAGCACAGCTGTTGGTTCATGAGTATAACATATAGCAGAGAAAGTTCCATTTTGAGCAGATTTCAGCAGCATGGACAGAGTATGGAGACAATGGGGCATGATAGGGCCCACAATATCCAAGCTAAATAGATCTTTATAATGTGAATGAGCTTGTGTTTTTCTCACATTTATGCTTCGAGCCTAGGAAGGAAGAAGAAAATAATCCTGAAGTGCAATTTATACTTGCTCCTGTTACCAAAGGAGTATTAGTCACCATGGGCAATTGGTATTTTGAGACTGATTGGTAAAAAGGGCTGCTCAAAAATGGATGATTAAGCCAGGCAAGGTTACTATCCACACCAAAAACAGCAGTGGTCTACATCTGAGCATACCAATTAGAATAACTTGAATGAGCAATAGTAGAACATTAAATGTGTAAAAGCCAAGTCACTAAGCACCTAAAGTCCTTCTTTGAGGGAGATGGGCGATTCAAAAACATGAAACATAAAATACATTTGCATTTTCAATTCTGCATCTTCCAAATTGATGCTAGAAAATACACAGTTCCTTTTAAATTCTAAGAAACCCTGCAATTGTATATAAATTGTAGATGCTTGAATAAACATGATTTCAGCAACTGTTTGAAACACATTGCCAAGTGAGCAGAGGACGAGTTGCCATTTTTAAAATAAAGGCAGCCCTTGCTTAATGAGAATAGCTGGGGCTGATAGGTCAGTTGCTAACAGACCTGGTCATAAAGTGAAAAATCACATGACTATTGACTTATGATGGCAGTTTCAGCAATTCGAGTTATCATTAAGCAAGAATGTTACTGGCTCCATTGGTTGCCCAAATTCCTCAGAACAGAAAGCCCCCCCCTTTGAAACAAACCATTCCTCATCAACTCCCAGAGAAGTCCAGAAGGGCTGAAGAATGCGGACTGCATTTTGGAGGAGGAGAGGAAAGCAGGGCTGCAGGCAGGCACACTTGTGCTTGTCTTCCACTCTTCTGCTGGGTGGACTGCAGGTGGCCCACTCCCCCATGCATCCTATGGCCCCAGAGTAGGGGAGGTTTCGGGCATGAATCCCAATCCAGATGGATCCGAGATTAGATCAGGAGGCTGCTCACCAGTTCTTTCTAAGCCCCATCACATAAGATGGATGGCAGGTATCTGACAACTCTTCATGCAGTACTTTCCAGGCTGGCAAAGATCCTGAAAGCCTTGTGCACCTGTCAGAACCACTCTAAGGCACTTTCCCCACAAGCAACAAGTTTAATTCCAGGCAGGGACTCAAGATGGTAGTATGTAAGGAAGCAAAAGAGTGGCTAGGCAGGATGGTGATGCCACCCACCTCCAGGCCTCATCTCCACTACCTCATCTCCACTACCTTCTTGTCTTCTGCTTTGTTAGGGCCATCAGCGGGTTGACAATGAAAAACAAGGACGCTTGGAAAAAGGACAGCCTGGACACTTCCAAAGGCATGCAACTTCCTGCCAGCTTTCCTATTGACTTTTTGGGAAGCCAGCAGGGAAAGTTGCCTATGGCAATAATGTGACTGCAGAACAGTGTCTTGTTACAAAGGTTGGTCGCCAAGCGCTCAAATTGCAACCATGTGTCTAGTGGCGCTGCAAGGGCTACAACTTTGAGGACTGCTTGGAAATTCAACTTGTTCAGCACTGTCATAACGTCAAACAGTTGTTGAACGGATGGTTTTTAAGTGAGGAACACCTGTATAATTTCTTACCTTGAATTAAGACTTGGAAAGGAAATAGCCTTGTAGCTGAATAGAGCAAAATGTACATTATATCAGCAACTAGGATCAATATTATTCTATTAATATAATATGCACTTTCCAATTATTTGGATCCTACATTTTCCTATGCCAGGGCTTTCAAAGAGAGCATTTTACAAATCAGTTTGGAGAAAACCAGTATTTGGCTCTTCTCCCCTTTAGTCCCTTCTGCTCCCTCTTAAAGAATTCTGAAAGGTCTCCCAACCAATCTAAACAGATTTTCCGAAAGTGAATGGGATAGCAGAGGAAGAGGTATTAATTGGTGAGAATTGGCTTTATCCCTTCCTTTTCCCAGAATAAATGTTCATTCAGAAGCTTCTGGTGAGTGACACATACATCACTCACCCATCCTAATTATCTTCACTGAAGGTGGACAGTGTATATTATATCATAGTATTAAGAATAGATTGTAGTGTACAACATATAATATTACATCTCATTATAATTTATTACCTTGAGTGTCTGCATTGTTGCACCTCTAAAAGCAACAGGGGACAGCAGTGTTGGAGGTATGCCAGCCTGAGGACCAGCAGAAGCCACCAAACTTTTACAATTTATCAAGAAGTTCAGCAAAGTGAATGTATTTGTCCCTTTTACGAACACAACAGATTCAGGCCTGTGATCCAATTTCATCTCATTTTTTTCTTTGCAGCTGCATAGACAGTTAAGGAAGATACATACATACACAGTAAATGTGGGTTAATATAAAGTTATCTGTGGAAAAAGACTTGTATTATAATAGGCTAAATAAATGTTCTTTAAATATTTTTGTTGTTATCCTTGCAAGCTTATAGGAGGCTCAAAAGGATAATAAAATCAAAACTTGCTATTATATAGAATTCCAAAGATTTCTACAAATTAAAAGTAAAGATTTCCATAGAAATAGTTACAATATTTAAATATATTATTTAACATATTTTAAAGTAGCAAGCCTTTGTTACCATAGTAACAAAAATGCTTTCCTGCCACCTTAAGATTTTTTTCTCCTCAGTGAGTCAAGGAATATTTTATTTAATAAACACATTTTTCCCATTCCTCGCAAAACAAGAATGAGAAAGAGATTTTTAAAAAAGGAAATAGAATTAAATAACAAAATGAAGCAGGTGAAAAATATAAAATATCAATATTAGTCTTTTTTTAAGGAACCCTCTGTATCCACTTCTCTTTCAGGTTCTAATAAGATACATATTGCAAATATATAGCAATTAGATTTGTAGGGAAATCTGCAAATTCAGATAATTTGAATTTGAATTACTAATTCATGATAAAGAACGTCATAAAATAATTTTAATTTTGTTGAATCATCAGTATGCTTGGTGAGGAACAAGTTCTGCTAAGCTCAAGAGAATAAATAATAGTGTGGCTTTTTAAAAGATTTTTATCCTTTGTCTATCTCAAGGCAGTGAGCATACCTTCCTCCTTCTAGTGCCCCCCCAGCAATCCTGTGCGATGTTTTGGCCTGAAGGAGAGACAGGCGGACAGTACAACACCTGGCCTTCACGCCTATAGGAGCTAGAACTTACAATCTCTTCGTTTCTTGGCCAGCAGTTTAACCAGCATGTTATTTTTCCTGAATATATTCAGCAGATTTCTACTCTGTCTTTTTGGATTTGGTTAGAGACTTGTGTGTTCAAATACTTTCACCTGAAGAAAGGCTGTTTGTCATGTACAACTGGCCCTGCTTTATTCATTTAAATTGAAAACAAAGAAATATTTAGTCAAAGATACGGAGTACTCTTTAAATAAAATATATATACTTTATTTCAAGAGTATAATTTACTCTTGAAAAACTAACAAAATTATGTCATGGATTCTCAGAAATAGAGAAAATCAGAAAGAAAAAATGTGACAATTATGACACAGAATTTCAGGTTCTAAGGCAGGCTCCCACCCCCAACCTCCGGACCGTGGTCCCACTAGTGGCTGTGAGGCGTTTGCAACTGGATGCATGCAACATTTGTAACCGGATGCAGGTGCATCTCCACTTGCATGAGCAGTGAGTGAGCGTGCGCATGCACACTCCATTTGCGTGAGCAGTAGGCACACCTGCGTGCCACTTGCGTGAATGGTGCTGTGCGCGCCCAAACACTTTCCGGCTGCTTGCATGGAACCCCCCCCCCAACAGAGCCAGAAAGGTTGGGGGAAGGAAATTTCCTAAACCAACCAACAAACAAAAGAACCCAGACAAACCGAAGCAACTTGTTTGAAGCAACTGGAAAATGATCACTGCCATTTCGACATCCTGAGCAGCAGCCACTACAGTACTTCTATATACAGATCCTAAAAACACCCAGACTGCTGTCTGAGCCAGCTCAATGTTAATTTAATATAATGCAGATTTTGGGGAAACAACTGTCAGCCATTGATTAAAGGATTATGTTTTAACTCTTAAAGGATACGGTTTGATAGAAATTGTGTCAGGTTTTTTAATTTTGCTTTCAACTCCCATTTCCACCAGCCATAAAATTCCATCATCATCATCATCTTCCTCATCACTGCCACCCCTGCCACTCATTTGCAATTCTCTGAATAGCAAAACATGGTAAAAGAACATGACCAATTGTTAAACAAGAGCTAAGAGTTCTAAGAGAAATGCACATTAAGTCATGGTAAACACTAGATTACATACTCCTTAATTTCATTGCCCATTATTTCAGTATCTTTTTCAACTTCTCTTTCTAAAGGAGACGCTGCAGCATTCAAATTTTTTTGTCTAATTCCTTGGAATGGTAAATCAAATTCAATCCCTGTGAAAAGAAAAAAAATTATTTATGTTTTGGTTATATACAAGAGGAATTTTTACATCGTTCATAATTTTTCTTTACCTTCATTTTTCATGGCTTCCCTTAATCCTTTGGTTGTGGGAGAAATTAATGCAGTGATTGTATCACTTCCAGCAAGTCCTGCTGCACGGAATAGTACCGTGAACTGATAAGTGCAAACATAGAAATAGGGACACAACTTGGCTCTCAACAGATTATAAAGAGCGGTGAAACTGAGAGACCTGCAGATTAAAGAAACAGTGAATAATCAACTTCCTGTTACAGAACAAGCAAACAACCTTAAGTTGACACATTGGTATATTCCTAAGCAATGGTGAAAATCTGACTCTTATTTGACATGAACTCATAATTCCAGTGTTGTTCTTACATTATTTCTTTCAAATAATCAGAGTTTTTATCTAATTTTCATGCTACTTTGAATGTTATTCTGGGTTCTTTTCGGTTACATGGAGCATTTTTAAAAAACCTATAGTATGGATCAATTCTTCCTTACATCATTCAAATAAGTTAGGAGAAAATAAGAATTGATTCCCTGGCTAATTTTGTCTTCCTTTGTTTTCTCTATAGTCTATTTATTGCTTCCCTCTATCTTGATCCAACTTCACCGTTGCAAAACTAGGGAAACAAAAATGAAATCCTATACGTGGCAATCTATAGAACAATTTGATAATTATTGCGCAAATTAAAAGTTTATTTTCATCAGGGGAAAATTAAGTAGCTGTTTCATAGTTATTTGAAAAATAATTTAATTAACTTAAATTGTTCTTTGCTAATAAAGGCTTAATTTAATCTAATGGCTATGTATAGAGAAATTGATTATATGTACTCTTTGTACAGGCATCAGTGTGAAAAGATCAGCAATTTGATTTTTAATACACATTGTTCCCTGAAGGCTTCTCCAATCTACGTGCTTTCCAGATTTCTGTTTCAAGCATGGCTATTGTTAAGAAGCCAAAAATGAAATTCAAACATCGCTAGAGAGTTTCTAAGAACACCTACTGGATCTGATGGAATGGCTAGGTGCGATTGGGGAGAGGCAGATTCTCAAATAATCCAGTTCCATGCCATGTAGGGCTATTTGAGTCATTACTAGCACCCTGAATTGAACCCTGAAGCAAGCTTGTGATCAGTGTAGCTCACAAAGCACAGATATAACATTTGGTGATCTAGTTGGGCACATAGTTGCCCACATAGCCACATTTTGCACCAAAGTTTTCAAATGCTCTTCAAAGGCAGTCACATACAGAATGTGTTACAGTTATATATTCTAAGTGTTCCTGAGACTCACAGAATTATCTTTTACCAAAAGCGATGTTAGTAGTAATCTGCTTTTTTAGAAGTATAAAGGCATAACAGCTAGGAAAATAACGCTTTCCTCTCACAGCACTTTTCTGCTCTATGCGCCTGAACACAGGCAGATTTTAAGAGAAAAACATCCATGTTGAAAATACTCTCAGAACAATGGAATTTACGCTTAGCTTTTTATATTTCCAAAATATAAAAATATAACTTACCATTCATTCATGAACGTTTGTTGGAGTTCTTCATTAAAAGCACAAGGATGACTTTTTCCAACCATTTTTCTGTCAGCTCCAATTCGAGGAAACAGTGGTAGCCATGGATAGAAAGGATGAAGCCAATATACTAGATTTTGCTGGAAAGCACATCGAAGTTCTGTGGAAAGTTTTGGCTCCTAAATATTAAAGTACAGAACTTGTATTTACATTTTTAAAAAGCTACTTTTAAGTTATTTACACTCATTCAAAACTGTCAAAGCCTACGACAGACCTGCAGGCCGTAAAAGCAATCAATCTTGTAGAGAAAATGTAAGCAAATAAATGCAGTAAGTGAAATGTCTATTCTGGAAATGAATTGCAATTGGATTAATGTCTGGTTATCAAAAAAAAATCCAAAGGGTTTATACGTTGAACATGTTTTAAAAACAGGAAGACAAGGTTTGAATAGAATTGAATTTATTTATTGGCCAAGTGTGTCTGGACACACAAGGAATTTTTCTCCAGTGTAAATGCTCAATACTTAC
>JANHFO010009522.1:55033-68289 GCA_032468095.1 Pareas carinatus | reverse complement strand
TCTTTCTTTCTTTCTTTCTTTCTTTCTTTCTTTCTTTCTTTCTTTCTTTCTTTCTTTCTTTCTTTCTCTTTCTTTTCCTTCCTCTTTGTTTCTTTCTCTCCCCTCTCCATAAGAGGCATCAGGCAGCTTGTAATACTGGGTGGCCTCTCTCACTCAGCTGACTCTTATTCTTTCGGCTTCAGGCTCTCTCGCCCAATCCGCCGGCATGGAGAAGAAGAGGCCTTTGGGGGCAGCCTCCCCCACCCAGCTGAGACTTTCTCCCAGTGGCTTTGGCCTCTCTCAGCCATGGCGCCGGCACAGAGAAGAGGCCAGCACATGTGGAGTTGGGTGGCTTGTAATGCCAGGTGGCCTCCCTCACCCAGCTGACTGTTATTCTGCCGGCTTCGAGCTCTTGCTTCAGGCTCTCTCGCCCATTCCGCCAGCATGGAGAAGAAGAGGCCTTGGGCGGCGGCCTCCTCCACCCAACTGAGACTTCTCCTAGCAGCTTTGGCCTCTCTCAGCCATGCCGCTGACAGGGAGAAGAGGCCAGTGCATGTGCAGTGGCTTCAGAGGCAGAGAAATGCTTATCTGCTTGACTGCACATGCGCAGTAGCTTTGACCAAAAAAGGTAAGTAGCTCCTTTCAAAATTATTGTATTTCAGTAATTTTTGTTGTAGTTTGGTCCTAGATGGGAAGCCAAGGTGTGTAGAAAGTTTCATTAGTGTAGCTTTAATGGTTTCTGAGATATAGCGATGAGTCAGACGTAAATGAGTGGGAAATGAATGATAAATGAATAGTTTTTGATAAATATTACTATAGATTGTTGACAATGAAAGAGGGTGACAGGAACTGTAAATCTAGCCTCACAAATTTTAGGGAATTAATTGTTTTAAAGGTAAAGGAATAGAAATAAGAGATGGTTAAATAAATTATAAACAAGGAACAACGTAAAATAAAAGTTAATATATGGATAAATTCTAGGTTATATGTAAGTGATTGGAAATAATTGATATGTTTGTGGGGACAGACTCAAATATGGAACAAAAGAAGTAAAAGTAGGAGAAAAGCTGAGAAAGAGAAAAGAAAGGAACTAGAAAGAATGGTAAAGAAAAGTAAAAGACAGTTAAAAATTAGAAGAAGAAAGAAAGATTAAAGTAAGAAAGTAGGTGACGGAGAAGGGAATTGCAATGTGGTGATGAAAGAGTAGAGGGGAGTGGAAAGGAAAAAGTAGGAATCTGAGAGTTAGAAAGATGAGGAGAGAGAGAGAAGAAAAAGTGGAAAGGTAAAAGAAAGGGGAAGGATGGATGAATGGATGGGGAAGAAGAAGAAAAAAAAAGGGGGGGGGAAAGAGGGATTAAGAAGTTATTCATATTTGAGACCCGAAACCAACTAAGAAAACTTTATATCTCCATCCTTAATAACATTAGTAGATGTAAATTTATAAGAATTGAAGCCATTGGTCTTGATAATATGGGGAAATTTGGAAATTTATGCTTTCTATGAATTATTTTCCTGATAACAATCCTGTGAGGTGGGTTGGGCTGAGAGAGAGTGACTCGCCCAAAGTCACCCAATTGATTTTTATGTCTGGCAGCTAACTTCAAGTATTTGTTAGAAGTTGGTCATGAACTAACAGTATGATACACCTGCCAAAGGACAAATGTTATTTTGTGATGTACATAAAATAGCAATCACAGCAAGTAATTATTCCATTCTGTTCTTTCTTTGTGAGACCTCACATGGAATATTGTATCTCGTTCTGGGTACTATAGTCTAAAAATGGACATTCCAAACTAGAATAAGATCAGAAGAGAGCTATTAAGTTATGAGGAACCTCAGTGAGAATTAGACTGCTTAAGCGCTGTACAATTCATGTGTGCTGATGTGCATTTAGATAAAATTAAATATTGTTCTAATTAAACAAGTTTCATTTTTTAATTTATAGCATTTGTTTTTCCATCACATTCTTTACTTACCATAATCTAGAGAACTAAGACAACCTTTGTGAAAATAATCAACTATGTTAATTCTTTAGAATAACGTTGCTGTCGTAAAAAAGAGGAATGGAATCCTTTTCCCTCCCTCCCTTTCTTCCTCTATGTGTCAAATGTTCATATTTTTAATAATCCTAAATTGTTTTTATGCATGCATTTATTTCAGACATCTATTAGCTACTTAACGTAGCTGAATCATGGCTCAGTTTCCAACACCTTTTGGAGGTAAGCATTAAAATATATTTGTGACTTTTTTTTAAGGGAGAAAACGCTATTTTATTTATGTTTTAAAAAAGTACTATCATTTTCAGAGTCAAAAGTCTGTATCTCATTCTTCAGGATAATAGAAGTTAGCAAAATAGCTTAGAGAAGGGACATCAGGATGGCTGGAGACAGATTTCCGGTTCCGGTTTTTGCCGATCGGAGCGAAGCAGCCAGGGTTCCGGCTGTCAAAGCCCTCTCTTCATCCGTGGGCCATGAGCGGTCCTAGGTCAGCCTAAAGAGGTGACCGAAGAAGGGGCGCAACGGAGACGTGTGTCAGGCGGTAGCTGACACCTCTGTCTTTTCCACTCTGATCCCTTTTCACTGGACAGAAGAAAGGGTGCTTGGCGCCATTAAGGCAGAGACTGGAATACTGAACAAAAACATCAAGGCGGAAGCAAAAGGAAGAAAGCACCAGTCGGGTGAGGAATTTAAAAATAAAACGCTCTTACTGTTTTTACTACAAAAAGGTTTCTGTATAGGCAATAGTAAAATTTAATTCAAAATGCAGTCCCGGAAATATTTTTAAAATGGCGACTAAACCCTCAACGGACAACTGAAAACTACAGGATAGAAGAAGGCAGTCCCGGAAAGCAGTCTGTTGGAGAAGGAATTTTAAAAACTTTGGACTTTAAAAAAAGAAAGAAAGAAAAGAATTTTGACTGAAATCTGAAAGATCAAAAATAAAACGAAATATGATATGGACTGAGAATTTATAATTTAAAGATTGAGATTGTGGATTCTGAGAACTTTAACTAATACAAGCAATACAAAATGGAGATTATACAAGAGGAAGATGACCTAATGCAAAGCCCCATAATAATTGAACTTTTCAAGATTATTCAGGACTTTAGAACACAGAGAGATGTAAAAATGAAACTGCGGATAGAAAAGGTATTTAAAATGGAAAAGGTACTAAATGGTAACAGGTGGCGAAAAAGACCGAAGAACAAGAAACTAAGGCCTGCAAGTGATGGGAAGACCCAAATAAAGGCATTGAAAACTTCTACCACAAAATTACAGTACACAATATATTGCAGAACAGTAAGCCCCCCAAAAATATAGATTTGGGGACAACGATGTGGAGGCAAAAGTTGAAGCTACCCAAAACTGGGAATGGTAACTATACAGATATGTGTAAAAAAAAAGGATGGGCAAAAAAGAGAAGAGGAGGGTTAAAGAAAGCAAAAATGAATTTACAAAATCGAATGGTGGATGAAAAAGATATGTTTGGACAGAAGGGTATTGGGTAAGATGATAAAAAGAGTCATAGAAAAATCATTAGGATTGATGAATAGAAAAATTGTGTTATGAGATATGGAATGAAAAAAATCAATGAAATTATAGAAACTATTATTTAGTATGTAGTACAAAAAATGTGATATTTTGGAATTTTTAAAGTAGGAATATTTTTAACCTGTTTTGGTTTTTTGGTTTTTTTTTCTTAAATTGCTAAATGTGAAAATTTAATGTAATTGCAGAAAGGAGATAAACTTAATGCTGTGTACATTTTAAAGTAATTAGAAATTAAATATGGAATGGGTACATAGAAAGATTAGATTAAGAGAAATGTTTTTTTCTAACATAAGACTGGTTGCTAAAAAATTATTATCGGAAATAAAATGAGAGAAGAATAATATGAACAGGAGGAGGAAGAAAATGGACGAAGGAGGGAGAGAAGAAAAAGGAAGGAAGTAAGCAAAGAAGAAAGACAGCCAGAGAAAAAAAGGAAAGGGGAAAGGATTGAAAATAAGGGAATGTTAAAGATAAGGATTATATTATGAAATTTATTATGCATATTGTCTGTAAAATTTAACTAATGTTCCTTCTCCCTTTCAATATTTCTCTGGGATGTTATGAATATATTGACATGTTAATGTTAAAATTTAAAAAAAAATTAAAGGATGGCTAGAAACAAAAGAGCTAGGAAAATAATTTTGAAGTCCAAAGATTTAACTTATCAGATGGCATTGATAATGGGGTCTATGTCAGAAGTCAATCGGGTAATTCCATCCTAACGTTATTCATAGTAGTGATAGAACATTTTCTCTATTGTCTCTGATTTTAAAAATATAGAAGCATTTGATCATCAGAAATATATTCATGACTGGTTTCTATTGGTCACCTGCCAACTATATTTGTGGTGAACTCCAATTCTTCAGCAGCAACCTATATTCTTGCTGCTCTTTAGGTTACTATAGTGAATATTTCTTGCTTAGTTAGTGAGCTGTGCTGAAGGCATTGTTTAAATCCCTTTCAATCTCTGGATTTTTAAAAGAAGCTTGGCAGTGTTTAAATTCTCCATAGCTCCTTTAAAAAGTACACCATTATTTATAATATTTGTTTTTCCTATTTCAATTTCTTTGTTATGAATTAGGTAGCCTGGACATTTGGGCCATAACTGTGGAAGAGAGAGCGAAGCATGATCAGCAATTCCACAGTTTGAAACCAATATCTGGATTTATCACTGGTAATGCCATAGTCATTCTGTATGATTAAGATCATCCATAGTATCATGTAACATGTTTGCTTCCCTAAAGCCTCTGTCCAACAGCCAAATTGGTAGTGTTGCAAAAGTTCACTGTTATAGTAAGGTAGAAGTCACTGTATGCATGCCTACAAGGTAATTAATATTCTGCTCAAAATATGGTCTCAGAGGTGTAATTTTAAAAGAATCACTAAAATGTTAAGAAATTATGTTAGAATTCTAAATGTATTGCTACTTTTTGGTGTCTTGCCTACCTCCTCCCCCCAATAACCCAGATTATTGAGTTCAGCAAAGAAATTATAGCAATAAATTCACTTCACTATTGCCAGTGAACTGCATAAGAACAGCAGAGATACATTTCTCTGATTGTCTTGGGGCTTCTTTCAAATCCTGTTTTCACAGTGCATATAATTTAACTTGAAAGCTCAACAGCATAACAACCGTATCTTTACTGCATGTGTATAATCCATAATTTTCCACTTGATAACCTACCTGAAACAAAAAGCAAAACATAAGGACAACCCTTTGCAAAATATAGAATGAGACAATATATTATACCAGAGAGAAAGCTTACTTATTTGCAAACAGCAGTATATTGTTAATCGACTCTCCTTTCTTCCCCATGACATATAGACTATAGCAACAGCAATTGAATCTCTCTATAGTTTTTTTATTAATTATTGCACTTTCCAAGTCTCTATGGTTTGAGATTTTATTTTAAAAAATCTTATAAGATGGCAGAATGATTGAACTATATGAAATTAAAGCCACCTAGAATAGCCCCAGATGAACTAGGCAGTAAATAAATTTAACATAAATACCTAAATTTTAGAGCAAAACATTTGGAATATGGGAGATTTTGTTCTAAATTTGGAGGACACAGGTTTAAAGGCTTACCACCCCCATATTAGAGACTCTAATATGTCATTCTGTAAGTGAGAGGGGCAGTCTCTAAATTTGATGAATAAAATAAATTCAGGGCTATTCGTGGCATTGATGCAAATAAAAATCTAAAACAATAAATAGCAGCAAACAACAACTCACTACAGAAATAAAATATATTTACAATAATCTGCAATTTGACAAAAATGGGAGTACTATACAGTACATTGAAGGTGACCCTCAAAAAGGAAGATTTTTAACAAATGTCCAGAAAACTGTTACCCAAAATATGAGACAGCTTCATTGAAAGAAATTCCAAGCTTAGATGCAGTCATTGAAAATGCTAGTTCTGTAGTTCTGTTTTTGGCAATTAAATGGAATCTTTGTATTCATGTGCTTATTAATATCTGATGTTAGGGAGAAACAGAGATAATGTAAATAATCCAGGACTATTTGGGAGTTTTCAAAACATCTGGAGCATTTAGATGAGCCAGCAGGAATGTTCTGGCCCTGTTTTAGAGCAAATATTGACTTCATGAACTGTTACACCTTTTGATTACACTCTTGGTTTCTGCTACTTAACATACTAGAAAAATGTTTCTTAAAAATTATTTTTCGTTCATTCAAGTATCTCTAAAACTATTCACTCTTCTCCCCAAATCCACCCATTGGGAGAGAAAAAATCCCATTTTCATGGTACTTGCACTTTCTTTTATGTAATATTTTTGTTGTTGTTTTGCAAACTGGTAACATTGAGTTTTCTGGCATGCTTAAAAATGGGCAAAACTGTTCCAGAATGAACTTAATGGTAGAAGAAATAATCCTGACTTATCACAAAAGCTGTTGTAAGAATTACTGATACTTTTTGAATATAATAAAAGAACAGCATTAATTATTTACTGTGGGGAGGGGAACTTTTTGAGGTTCCATGTTCCTTTGGAATTAATTATCCTTTAATTTCAGATGTTCTAACTAACAAGGCAAATAATAAAAAAAATTGTGAATATTGTTAAGTAGCATTAGACAGTGCAGGTTCCTTATCACTGCTTTTTATTGCTATTTATACAGGTTTATATTAGAAATAATATATTTCTTCTTGGCAGGTGATCAAGCCAGAAATTTTTTTTTCCAGTCTGGTTTACCTCAACCGGTTTTAGCACAGATATGGTAAGTCTGAAATTTCAGCATTTTTGAGGGTGTAATATTTAAAATATGGTGAAACAATGACATTCTGTTTTAAAATGTCACATAGAAATCAGGGTAAGTTCTGGTCCTGCTTTAGGCATAAGCCAGCTGGATGACTTTGGGCCAATCACTCTCTTTCAGCCCAACCCACCTCACAGGGTGAATGATGTGGGGAATATAGAAGGACAAAGGAGTACTATGTATGTTTTCCACCTTGAGTTACTTATGAAGTAATAAAGACAAGATAAAAATATATTAAATGAATAAATTTTATCTATGATATACTGTGAAATACAAAGGCTGTAGGCTTAAATGGGAAGTCAAAAATATATATTGGAAGAGAATTATATGGATGTGTCAGTGAAGTTGCCAATAGATGGTCCTAATTTGAAGGAGGCTTTTCCTTCATAGTATGAGTTCTTAGAACAGTATTTTTGATAAAATATGATTTTGTGAAACATTTTTTCAGTTCTAGAGATTATGGGGAAATAAAAAAATGTCAATCCAGTACATTAGCAGCTTAATCTTTCTGTAGGGCTAGCTTTTTTCATTAGGTATCTGAATTATTCTCAGAATAAACGTATATAAATAATGTTTGATTCTAAGATTGGAAATAAATTTAGTAGAATGAGTTTTCTTGTTGTTTAGAAAGAATAATTTTCATTTTTTGGTGTCCCTGTATTCAGGGTGTGTCTTATATTCAGTGTCTTTCTAGGGTAAAAGGAATGCTTGTTTGCTGTAGGGGGGAGGAGACGGAAGAGACCCAAAGGGGTCTCCTCCCAAGCTGGGGCGAACAGCTAGGGTGTGGGACTTACCTGACTGCTCAGCTGTTCGGCGGCAGTATGCTGACCAGCTGAGGAGGGGGGAGAAATCCTCTCAATTGAAAGTTTTAGACAGAACAGGCTTTCAGCTTCCAAACAATGACTTTAAGAGAATGGGGAAGGCCACTCCACCAACATCTTCCCGGGGTCCCCACAAAACAGCCAGAGCCAGCCACGGGTCTCTACCAAGTGAAGGTAGAGTTATAGTTATACTTTTGATTAACTTGATCAGTTTGTTTAGTCTTGATACTAGAGATGAAATAGAGAAAAAGAAGATGAAAATACTGCGTAGTATTTTATAGATACATACTTCATTTTTATCAATTGTTATAAAATACTATGTAACACTATGCAATGTTATGAATTTTGAGTGTAAAATTAGACATCTACTTTTAGGCTGTAGCTAAGTTTTTTATTATGTATTATTGTATTCAGTTATTGTTATTGGATTAGCTGTGGCTGCTGCTTTTGTATACAACTTAGTTACCTTAAAATTAATAGAAAGAGAAGGAAAGGGAAAAATGTTAGTAGGCACTTTATACTGTTCCTTTTGAAACTCAACCTTAGCATTTCTGTGAAATTGATAACATTTTCCTATGCGAAAGAGATAAATATTTTAGCACTCTCAGAGCAATTATTTCCATATTTCCTGTCACAGTTCAACTTTGAGAATGTTTTGAGCATATAAGGTGATAAAACAGACTTCCTTTAAAGTTGTTTATTGCAAATTGTTTAATAATATATGTATCCTCTTAAAAAAAAAGAGGCAGCACAGTTTTATCTGTTTTCATCCCCTTTTCCAATGAAATTTAAAGCTTGATAACTTTGCCTTGTGGGTCAGATTCAGTTCTTGTTATTTTCAAGTAGAAGCAGAGAAAGTGTTATCATTTTAAATAATTTCATTCTATATCAGTACTATGCATAATCTGTTTCCCTGAAAATAAGACTTAACTGGAAAATAAGCTCTAGCATGATTTTTCAGGATGCTCGTAATTTAAGCCTTATCCCCAAAATAAGCCCCAGTTAAGATCGTCAGACAGACAGATGCATTTAGTACTGTATTTCTCCCAAAATAAGACCTAACCAGAAAATACGCCCTAATGCGTGTTTCGGAGCAGAAATTAATATAAGACCCAGTCTAATTTTTGAGAAAACACAGTATTAACTTGAGTGCTACCAACAGTTTTAAAAGACCAATTATTTTTATATTAATTCGTTAAGAGTAATTTTAGATTTAATTTTGGTTCAGTTCTCAGTAAAGAGATTTATATTTCTGTCTAATAAGAGGAAAATCATCATCAGTTGCTTTTTTGTTGGCCACTAAGTGGCAAAAATATTATCAACAGGACTAATGTATGAAAATAATGCAAGAAAAAAATTGGTTCTGTCCTGTATCATATTAGCATAAATAGTGTATTACAATTTATTTGAAACCAGTCATTTCATTTAGGATGTCTGTTAATCTGGAAAATCTCTAGTATTTACCTAACATATCTGATAAGAAATAGACCTGAATTTCATACAAATTGTGTAAAGCCTTGGATTGCAAGTAACGTGGTCTGCGAGGGTTTTGCAAGACAAGCAAATGTTTTTAATACATTTTAACTTGATAAACAAGCGACGTCTTGCATTACGAGTAGTACGTACACTATATGCATGCTCTGTCGTTGTGGGATTGTGGGTAATGCTTGGTCTCAGTCGGCATGCGAACATTGCTTTGATATATGAGTGCTTTGGATTACAAGCATGTTTCTGGAACTAATTATGCTCACAATCCAAGGTTTTACTGTACAGACAATACCCAATTTAACACTCTTCATAATTTCTATCTAAATGTACAGTATAGATACACTAACAGAGCTTTTGATGAGAGACTCAAGTCACTCATAATGTATAATTTTACTTTCAGCCTTTACAGGCAATTTGTTCTTTATGTTTAATAGAGCTTACCAAAATGAAATATTTTCTCCAATTAATTGTGGTATCATTTGAGGATTGCATTAACCTTCAGAGTTATTTATTTTAATAACAAGCCCTTTTGCTTGGTAGTCTGGTTTCTACTGAATTCTCAGAATAATTCTCTGAGTCTTTCGGGGGAAGGATGGTATATAAAATCTAAATAAATAAAATACATTAATTAAGAATAAATATTAGAATAAATTTAGCTCAGGCAATGTGTTTTGGAGGAACCTTTTGAACCTGGTGTCTTCTAGATCTATTGGGCTGCAGTGCTGCCAATCAGAATGATAGGTGGATAAAGGAAGTTGAAATCCAATACATCTGGAGGGTATTATGTTAAAAAAACAAAGCTAGTTTAAAGAGTTGGTAGAGAAAGAATATTCTAGAGCAGACTTGTACATCTGGACAGTGGTTAGATGATATGAAATTAGGGGATTTAGTCATCGAGCCCCAGTCATGGTCAGATCATTATCTCCTTAAGCTCAATTTCCTCTCTGCCACGCCCTGCCACAGGGAGGCGGAACAAACAGTTTGGTTCCGTCCCAGATGCCTAATGGATCCAGATAGGTTCCTGATGGAGCTTGGGCCTTTTCCGGAGAGCCTGTTCCACAACTCGGTCGAGGATCTCACTGCCTCCTGGTTTAGGGAGGCCGCTGGGGCCTTAGACCGGGTTGTGCCTTTGCGGCCCCTGATCCGGTGTCCAATCACCCAGCCCCCCTGGTATACCGAGGAGCTAAAGGTGATGAAGCGCCAGAGAAGAGGCCTAGAGAGCATCTGAAGGACAAGCCACTTCCAATCTGATTGCGCCCAGGTCGGATTGCGCCCAGATCCGATTGCGCCCTTATCGCTTCTGCGGATAGCTATCTCACCGCCCTCTTTCGGGTGACTCGCTCCCTCCTCCACAGGGAGGGTCGGGTGGATCCACTCGGGGGGCGGGCAGAGAATTTCAGCTGCTATCTACAGGAGAAGATCGATAGGATTCGGAGTGGCTTGGACTCAGATTGGACTAGTACAGACAGGGTGACAGAGACAGGTCTTGAGAGTGTTAGCTGGGTTGAGTTTGATGCTGTGACTCTCGAGGACCTGGACAGGATCCTGGGATGGCTGAACCCAACCACATGTTTATTGGACCCGTGTCCCTCCTGGTTGGTGCTGGGCTCCCGGAAAGTGACACGAGGCTGGCTCCAGGTTATTGTGGGGGCTTCATTGAGTGAGGGGCTACTGCCACCCTCCCTAAAGGAAGCGGTGGTCAGACTCCTCCTCAAGAAGCCCTCTCTGGACCCGGCTGATTTAGGTAATAATCGTCCGGTCTCCAATCTTCCCTTTTTTTAGATGGTTGTAGAGAGTGTGGTTGCATATCAGCTCCCCAGGCACCTGGAGGAAACGGTCTATCTAGATCCATGCCAGTCCGGTTTCTGGCCTGGGTACAGCACCGAAACAGCATTAGTCACATTGGTTGATGATCTCTAGAGGGCCAGAGATAGGGGTTGTTCCTCTATCCTAGTCCTATTAGACCTCTCAGCGGCTTTTGATACCATCGACCATGGTATCCTGCTGTGCCGGTTGGAGGGGTTGGGAATTGGCGGTACCGTTTTTCGATGGTTCCGCTCCTACCTCTCCGACTGGTCGCAGTCAGTATTGACTGGAGGGCAGAGGTCGTCCTCTCGGCGCCTCGCTTGCGGGGTGCCGCAGGGATCAGTCCTCTCGCCTCTCCTGTTCAATATTTATGTGAAGCCGCTGGGCGAGATCATCCGTGGTTTTGGGGTGGAGTTCCATCAGTAAGCTGATGACACACAACTGTACATCTCCACCCCAGGCCACCCCAACGATGCTGTGGAAGTGATGACCCGGTATCTGGAAGCTGTGCGGATTTGGATGGGAAAGAACAGACTCAAACTCAACTCCTCCAAAACTGACTGGCTGTGGTTACTGGCGTCCTGATATGGCCAGCTCGAACTATCACTGGCCATTGGGGGCAAAATATTAGCCCCCACAGAAAGGGCGCACAACTTGGGGGTCCTCCTGGGTGCATGGCTGTCATGTGGCAGCCGTCACCAGGGGGGCTTTCTATTAGGTTCTCCTGATTCGGCAGTTGCACCCCTTTCTCGATCAGGACTCCCTACGAACAGTCACTCAGGCCCTCGTCACTTCCTATCTGGACTATTGCAATGCTCTCTACATGGGGCTCTCCTTGAAATGCACTCGGAGACTCCAGCTAGTCCAGAATGCAGCCGGGCATGCCCACGTAACTCCACTTCTGCACGAGCTGCAATGGCTGCCGATGGTCTTTCGGGTGCGCTTCAAGGTGTTGCTTACCACCTTTAAAGTGCTCCATGGCATAGGGACCAGTTACATGCAGGACCGCATTCTACCAACGGATACCTCCCACCGACCCACACACTCCCACAGAAGTGCCGCTGGTCAGACAATTTGCAGAACATCAATAGATAGGGGCTTTCTTCATCTCTGTGGGCAGGATGTTCCACAAAACGGAGGCAGTCTCAGAGAACGCTCTCTTCCCATCAGTCAAAAAAATTTGACGGGGTCTCCAGCATGCCTTCCTGACCTGATCAAGTGAAAAGGGATGATGAGATTGGGTGAAGCCGGTTCTGTAGGTAACCTGGCCCCATGCCATGGAAGTCTTTATAGGTAATGACCAACACCTTGAATTGGACCCCGGAGCAAACTGGTACACAGTGCATTTTACAGACCAAGGGTATTATATGTTCCCTTCTTCAGGTACCCAGTATGGTGTGCATGACCACACACTGCCTCAGGTAAAACCTCTGGACACTTTTCAAGGATAACCCCAAACAGAGAGCCTTGCAGTAGTCCAATCAGGAGATGACCGGAGCATGAGTGACCAAGCATAGAGACTTCTTGTCCAGAAAAGGACATAATTATCCCCTCCTTTTTAGTCCATTATTCCTAAGAACAGCATTTCCACATGTAATTTTCCTGGTTGACATCATGGGTTTTAGAAATGCAGAAATAAATGAGAAATCAGTCAGGAGTAGCACATTCATGGATGAAATATAACCCATGAAACTACAGGGAAGAATACTAGGTTGACATTGTTTCAAGTAATAAAGAAATCAATGAGCAGTAATGGCTACAACAGAGCCGTTGTATCTGTCCTAATCTTAACAATGGTGTCATTAACTGATGTTGGGTGCATCTCAGTCATTCCCCATTTTACTAGATCTACAAGCTGCAATTTGCATGAATTAATGGTTTTAATACATCTCCCACTTGAATAGCTATTGGCCAGTGATAGCAATTACACATTAGGCTCCATCATTCAACTCAATTATCATTTATTATAACATTCCTGGCATTGTATTCCACACCAGCATTTCCAAATACATCACGAGCCAGTAATCATACTCCTCATAATATTTTTAGGCTTTTCGGCTGCTTCACTAAAAGTCTGGGGGAACAAATTCAGCTGAGAAAAGATTTTGTTCAGCAGAATAGCATAAAAATGAAGGGGCACCCACATTCTACTCCAGGACTGGCCTCTACTTTCTCTCTCCTACCATAATGACTTCCTAAAATATTATTTTAAGGTTTTCCAATGAAATGTATGGGACATTTTTAAAAATACTTTGTGTTGTGTCCAAAGTTTAACAGCCGCCGCGCGATTCCTCAGCCGCGGCCGGCTCCAGTTAATAGCCGCCTGTTCCG
>JANHFO010009522.1:44719-54933 GCA_032468095.1 Pareas carinatus | reverse complement strand
GGTCCAAATCCGTTTAGTCAATTGTTACTCTTATAAATCCAAAAATTACAGTCTTCCATTGTCCCAAACAAAGTCTTTTCTTCTTTTATTTTTCTCTCCGTTGCAACCACATACGTTAAAATTTGTTGCAACCTTCTCTTTTTTATCTCCACTTTTTTCACTCAGCTTCTAAATTGGAAATTAACAAGAATCAGTTTAACCAAATTAATCCCTTGGGGTCAACAGGAGAAAGAGACCAAACTTTTTCATCTTGCCATTGTCCTCCATTTAAAAACATTTCTCCGCTTCCTTCATAGCTTGAATCCCCATTAATTTTGTTTCCCCTTTGAATTGTTTTAGGGGGGTGAGTCACTTACTTCTTTCTTTAGAAACAGGCCTGGAACAATTTTGATTGTAGAGTAAACTTGGTAAATTATTTCTTCTCATCTGGCTGGATGGTTCCTACAGCTTGTTGCTTCCGTCCTGATGTTAGTTTTGTCATCTCCGATTCTTGCCTTAATGGCGCCAAGCGCCACTGTATATAAGTCTGTTGCACAGTAGTATTGCTGGCTTTGATAGTGATTCTGTTTGCTGTATGCTATGCGTTTGTTGTCTGCAATAAACCTAATAAACCTGATATGTGGCTTTGGGGCGGAGTTCCATCAGTATGCTGATGATACTCAGCTGTACATCTCCACCCCAGGCCACCCCAACGATGTCCCAGTGTTTTGAGGCTGTGCGGGCCTGGATGGGGAGGAACAGGCTCAGGCTCAACCCCTCCAAGACCAAGTGGCTGTGGCTTCCATCGTTCCAATATAGCCAGTTGACACCATCACTCGTTATCAGGGGCGATACGTCGCCCCCAGTGGAAAGGGCTCACAACTTGGGCATCCTCTTGGATACACGGCTGTCTTTGGAAGATCATATGATGGCCGTGGTCAGGGGGGCCTTTTATCTAGTGCACTTGATTCTCCAGTTGCGTCCCTTTCTAGATCGGGACTTCCTACGCACAGTCACTCAAGCACTTATCATCTCCCGCCTGGATTACTACAATGCAGTCTACATGGGGCTCTCCTTGAACCGCACTCGGAGACTCCAGTTAGTCGAGAATGCAACCACGCGGGGGATTATGGGGGTTGGGGGTTGTACTCATGTGACCCCCCTCCTGCGTGAGCTGCATTGGCTCCCTGTGGTTTTCCAGATACATTTCAAGGTGTTGGTCACCACCTTTAAAGCGCTCCATGGCTTAGGACTGAGGTATCTGCAGGATCGCCTGTTACCGACCAATATCTCCCACCGACCAGTCCACTCCCACAGAGAGGGCCTCATCAGGGTGCCGTCAGCCAGGCAATGCCAGCTGGTGACCCCCAGAGGTAGAGCCTTCTCTGTGGCAGCGCTGACCCTGTGGAATGAACTCCCCCTGGAGATATGCACAATTTTGGGTCTCCGGATCTTTCGGCGTGCACTTAAGACCCATTTCTTTATCCAGGCTGGGCTGTCTTGATTCTTGCATGATTTTAGGCTGGTTTTAATTGGGGGTTTATTAATTTATAAAAGACGTTTCATCGATAAGATGCTCAATGGACTCTAACACATTAACAGCATGGCTTTCTTATGTCCCAATAAAGGCCAATTGTGCATGTCTAGTTGGAAAATGCTGGATTTCAGACGCATCAGCACTATATGTATTTCTAGACAAGGTTGCTCATCCTGTATTTACTTACTTTCACTTTGAATTAAAGTGAACATTTTCTGTTCAATTTAGTTGGCATGAAGAATAGCCTTCTTCTCCTTTTTCAACATAGAAATGGTGTAGTAGTCATGTTTCTGGAAAGAATTCAGCCAAATAGCACAGTTTTATTTTTAAAGTTGAAAACTAAACAATTCTCAGACTACCATATATTGCAGTTTCTAATTAATCTTGCCTTGTATCTTGAGAATTTGTTTCTCCCTCCCACAATTTTATTTTGGAAAAAGAAATGTTTCCAGAGAGAGTCATACAAGAGATTTTGCGGAACCATAGAATGTATTCATGATATTTCTAATGTTCAGATTATAAGATTTTACATGCTAGCAATTTTCAGTGCCTTGTAGGGGGACCCAGGCATTGCTATGATGATATAAAGTTTCTTCTTTTTAATCTGATTGCTATATTTCTGATGTATGGATTAAGGGATTTTTTCATAGAAACATTTTACAAAGCCACATAGGATGACCCATCACATCACTATGGTGATATGAAGTCTCTTTTTTTATTCTGATTTTGGCACATATGTGCCTTTCCTCACTTGCAGCACAAACTGTGTCATAAATGTGCCTTGGGAACTTCTGTTTTCTCTCTCTGAGGCAGCTTTAAGACATCTTTGGTTGTACTGGCACTAAAGCAGGGGTCTCCAACCCCTTCAGGTGACATCAGTGAGAACTGCCCCAGCAGTCACATGCTGCCCAGAGCTAATTCCAGTCTCCAAACCAGAGATCATTGCAGGTATGGAGGTAAGGGAGGACCAAATTGAAATAATCAATTTTTGTCCCTGCCCAAATCAAGCCATCTCTGGAAGATGACACTTCACCTAAGAAGTGAAGAGTTGCTGGGCTAGTCCCATTCCCTGGTTGGTCATTGATTGCACCACCTCTCTCTTTGTGCTATTTCCCGATACATAGCTCTTCTCATATTTATCCAAAAGTGTTTGCGATTCATCTGAATTTGGGTTCAGACCCAATCAACCAGGCCATAGATGTCTAAAGGTTGAATCATGGCAACTGGACCAAACTTGTTAATCTGAGATGTTTCGTTGTTCATCCAAGCAAATAAATTTTCCACTGACTGATGAAGTTGCTTGGTTCAATTGCCATGGTTCAACCTTTAGACCTGCTTGATTGTTGAAAAAACATACTAACCTTTCCATGCTTTGTTGACAAATAATGTCTTTTAAACCTGGCCAGTTCCTGATAGATACACACACAAACACCTATTATAGGGGTGTGTCTAGGATGATCAAACTTGAATGTTTTATCCAGCATTCTCTGTATTTCATGGAGGGTTTACCCCCCTCGCATGGTTCTCAGACAGCATCCATTGAATATACATCTGGCATGTCCTTGCTTTTGTCTCTCTCATTTTTTAACTTGTTCCCAGTTGTTCCAGTTGTAGATAGCATCTTCTGTTTCAAAAATCTGAGTTCTAATCTGTGAATGATGACGTCAGCCTGGTACTGTGTATGCTAAAATTGGAAAAGGGAAAAAAAAAGATCATGTATTCAGAGAAGAGATTGAATACCGTTTTCATTTGGCAGCTGCTTCTTGCAAACTTGTTTTCTTTCTTTTTTTTGCAGCTTTGCTGGTTGGCCTCCTTCCTTCTTGAGACTAAGCATCTGGAACAAATCAACGTTTCAGAAACTGTCATCCAATAAAAGGAAATTACTGTAAGTGTCAGGGGGCTGTGCGATTCGGAGGAGTAGTGATGAGGTACAAGAGTTCCCACAAATGGTTACACACTCTGGTAAATTTCATTTCTATTTCTATTTTTTTTGTTTTTCTAAAAGTGGACTAAAGTTGTGCTTTGAAGCCAAAAAAACTGCCAGCTGTGGCGGTTTCAGTCCTTTTACTCAACATTTGTTATTCCATTAATATTTTAAGGATAATGCCTTGCATATATTTTAATACTTTGCTTTACACTGAGCTTGACTTCCCATTAATCACTGTAAAACTACGTTGTGTCCTCTAATGATACTGTGCTTATTTTAGATGCTCATTAAAGTTATTTTTCAAATGTCCATATAGATAGACAAAATATGATTCCCGCACCCTTTATTTCCCTAGCTTTGTGGGAGACAATTTTCTGTGAGACCATAACTAGGATGATGATGATAAAATGATTCTCTCATGACCCACTGATGGGCCCTGGCCCGCAGGTTGGCGACCACTGTCTTACAGCAAGCAGGAATACATGCGAAAGCCCAGCAATTCTGCTGCGCAATGAGCTTACAGAGTGGCCTCTAGGAGGCAGCAAATAGGCAATTAAGGATTTTCCCACCCAGCAACACCTGGAGATAGTCAGTCTGGGCCTGTAGGCTTCACCTACTTTAGGGCAATGAGTAAGCAAACTCCACTGAGCTCAATACATTACACTACCCTCCTGATAACTATTCCCACATCCTTCCCTAAAAAGGACACCAACTTTGAGAAGAAAGGGGAAAAAAATTCTCATGTGCAGTCTCAAAATATGAAATATGAATTAATTGTCTAACTGAAGAAGAGAAATAGATCAAGCTTTCTCTTAAGAGTGGAGGGCGGGTGGTACAGTTGGAAGTTTAAAAAAAAATCAAGAGACACATGACATGGTAACATAAAAAAAAGTTTATCTGAAAAAGAATATTAACTATTAAAACATTGTTGGATGGGGGTGGAGAATTTGAATTCTCCCAAGAGCACCTTGTATGCCAGCAGCAGCAGCCCTGATGAAAGCGAAGAACTGCCTCCCCCAACACATTTTTACCTGAGAATGAACCTAGTGCAAATCTGAGTACAATAGAACCTGAAGGTACCCAGTTCCCTCCATCAGTTCCCTTCATAGTACTGTATTTTCTAGATAAGGGCTGAGAATAGTCCATCAATTCATCCAGTTTTCTAAACCCACGGCTCTTTTTCTGGTGATTTGTTAAATTTCTTTGCCATCTATTTCACTGTGGAGCTACTTTAGGTGAGCAGCCTGTTCAACTTTTAGTTGGAGAATAAGGCAAAAGAGTGCTATAAATAAAGATTCTTGGTTAGCAAATTGTCAGTGGTGCAATTAAATGCACTGTCAAATTTGTCAGCAGCGAAATTTCTTCTTGGTATTTAATTCACCTGGCCTTGTTCCCAAAACGGGAATCAACAAGTTAGCTGTTTTCTGTTGTTTTATTTGGCTATTTTTCAATTTCATGCAGTTGCTGCCAAGGTGAAATCCAAAGGAATTTTATCCTACCTCATTGTTTTAATTAGGCTCCTAGGGATAAGTTTGGGGTCCTTGCATAGCATGCTTCACATGATTTTATTATTGTTCTACAATATTACTCTGTAATTTCTTCCCATGTGGTCACAATAGGGTTCCTGACACACACATTCTCTATGTTTTATTTTTTAGATATGTATGTATATGTGTATGTGTATGTGTATGTGTATATCTATGTGTGTCTTCATCTCCATCTCTATATCTATATCTATCTAAATATCTACAAGACTGAGTGGCTGTGGATTCCGGCGTCTTGACATAGCCAGCTCACTCCATCGCTGACTATTGGGGGTGAAATATCGCCCCCCACAGAAAGGGTCCGCAATCTTGGCATCTTCCTGGATGCACGGCTGTCCTTGGTTGATCATGTGGCTATTCGATCAATTACCGACCTCTGGACCTTCCGCCGCGCCCTCAAGACCCATCTGTTCCATCAAGCGGGCTTGGGATAGCTGCGTCCTGTTCTCCTGCGTTTAATATGAAATTTTTAATTAGGTGGGAAATAATTTTATCGCGCCCCTTTTAAACTTTAATGTTCAGGCATGATTTAATCTTTTTAATAATGTTCTTAATTTATATATGTATTCTGTATTTTAATATTGCCTGTAAGCTGCCCTGAGTCCTTTGGGAGAAGGGCGAAATAGAAATAAAATTATTATCATCATCATCATCATCACCCTCATCATCATCATCATCATCATCATCATCATCATCTCTTAGAGGGGAAAAAACCAGATTAATACCTTAGAAATAAACACAAGCCACTAAAGAAAACTATCATGCTGATCAGCTGTTAGGCATCCAGGAACAGCATAACGTTATGGAGTTGGCAATGTCTGTGAAGTCTAGAGGTGTTGGAAACACTTGGCAGTGTGACTTACATGATAGTGGTGGTAATGTTTAGTGGTGGCAGATGTAAGTTTTTCAAAAAAATGCTGGTGGGCAACACAAGTCTGTTTGGCAAATTGCATTTATACATCCATGCTCTAGAACTTTAAAATCATTCTTTGAAAACTGATGCTGTCCCAATGTATAATACTGAACTATGTGGACCAATGTCTACCTTAGGCTAAAAACATCACATGTTATGAGAAAATGTTGGAACTGTAATATAATTTTTGTTTGCTTTTGGAGGAATTTGTAAGATTTTGTTTAAATGCTCATCATTTTAGGGCTCTGGCAGATATGAACAATGATGGGAGAATGGACCAACTGGAATTTTCTATAGCTATGAAACTTATTAAATTAAAGCTACAAGGTTATCAACTTCCTTCTGCATTACCTCCTATTATGAAGCAGCCTCCCATTGCTATTTCTACCACATCAGGATTTGGTAAGAATATTTTATATTGAGTCATCTTTCTAAGTACTTTGCAGATTTCATTTGTCTATATACGGTCTGTTATTAGCAGTTTTAATTTTTGTTACAAGTTATTATTTGAATAAAAGACATCTAGAAATTTAGGAATAAATTTAGAAATAAATAAAAAATACAGAAAACAATGCAGTTAAACAAAAATATAATAAATGAAATTATCTTATGCCCTTCGTTACAGCAGTTACAAACTCATTAGCCCTTCTTCCCCTTTAATATTACAATAATCGCTTCGACTCCTTTTTGAATCCTTTTCAGTCCTCAAATTCAGAAATTACATTTTTACATTTTTACATTTTCAGCAAAAAAAAGTCCGTAAGAGGTTTCCTCCAGTGTTTCACAGGTAGTCCTTTACTTATGATCACAATTGGGACTTAAATTGTGGTTGTATGTCATTAGGGTTGTAAGTTGAGGCACTATGTGTTCGACTTGATTTTATAACAATTTTTATGATGGTTAAGTGAGACATAGTTAAGTAAATTATATGATTATTCATAGAAAGTCATTTGATCGAATGAGCATTTTTGCCATTTTGATTGCATTTTTCATTGTTTAAGGGAAAGGTTAAAATATTTTAATTCTTTTTTTAAAAAAATAACCCCCCTTGGTCTACAACTTGGTCTACTCTTGTGATCCCAACTTGAAAAACAAAGGAGCCAGGAGCTCATTTTTTAAATTCTCTTTCTGTATGAAGAAATATTGTTTCAAATTTTGTTCATTTAGAAAATCCTCCTTTGTCTGGTTTATTCCAGAATCAGAACATTTTTCTCATTGTGGTCCTAGACTTATTCAAGGATCATTGCAATAAAAGTCTTTGTAGCTTGCCAATGATGATAATTGTGAAAACTTCTCTTACAGGAATAAGCGGTCTCTCCAATATACCACCTCTTTCAGCTGTAGCTCCAGGGCCAATGACATCCATACCAGTTGTGGGAATGTCTCCACCTTTAGTATCTTCTGTTCCTACATCAGCTGTGCCTCCTGTTGCTAATGGAGCACCAGCTGTTATCCAACCTCTACCAGCTTATAGTCATCCCGGTATGCTGAATTATCAACATTTAGGTTTTCAGAGCTTATAATATTCTGTTTTATATTTAAAACAAAAGTTATTTGTGTTTTAAAATGGAATCACATATTTATGTATGACATCAGTGAAATTCTACCCTGAATATTAAGTTATCTCTTAAACTTATAATACATTGTTTTCTTATTGAATAGTATATACTGTATTTATTTATTTATTTATTTTATTTATTTATTTAGATTTATATATTTATAAATCTAATTTATATATTTATATATTTATATATTTATACTATATACTATACAGTATACTATACAGTATTTCAGATTCAGTCTCCCAAAGATTCTTTGGAGAGTATGAACTTAACATCTGTCAGCAACACTAAAACAACTCCACCATTTTTGAGAATCAGACTATTCCTGTGTGATTTAATCCAAGGAACTGCAGAGTCCTAATGCCTGTAGTATACATACAAGATTCTTTTATCATTTTTTATGTATAACAGCATAGTAAAATATTACAGTATCTTAAGTCAAATATTTATGAGTTTAACAGTATTCAGAATTACACTCCTGATCCACTCAAGATTTGTAATAACTTGTTATAATAGTCACTAAATTTTTGGTAATTTGATTAATTTTAATAAGCTAATCATTTTTTCCATGAAAAATTTCACTGGTTGGCTTTTCCAGGTCTTTTAAATAATATAATTTATATATTTAAGCAAATCTAATATTAGATATGAGATTGATACCTTTCTGAAGCATTGCTTGGCATAAATTGTCTTCCACTTTTATAAATAATTTCTACTTAGTGGTTCAGTTTCCACATTGTACTAAGCCAAAATTTGGTTTGTTTGCTTTTGGCATATTATGCTGTAAAATCTATCTAGTTGGCTTTCATTCTATAAACTGGTTAAATTAATTGTAGCTTAATGCAGTATGGCACTGGTTTCTTCTTCTTTTACTGTAATGTACTGCTTACAGAGTCCTTGTCTTTTTTAAGCAGAAAACCTTTCAAGGAATATAGGTAATTACATGAAAGGAATACTTATGAAGTTAATTGTTTATAAACAATTTTATTATACTGTCCACAGCTCATAGAAGAAAAATACCTTTATTAAATAGATACATCTTTACCATGGACCATATCCATACCCAAGGGAGGTATGGATAAAAAATGATAAAATGTTCATTATGAATTAATGCAAATGCTGCAGCTTAAGTAATTGTCAGGATTGCAAATACATAATGGCATTTGTGTAATGACATCATGGTGCAAATGACTTCATTTGGCATTGTGGTTTGCTGTGGATGCCACAATCAATATCATACAACTCTAACCTTTGTTTAATATATATGTAGTCAATTTTTTAATTAACTCAAAGAGATATTTTGTTTAATATGCTTTAATATTTTTATGATTCTTTGTACTTCTTAAAAATTGCTTAGAATGTTGCTGTTATAAGCGATATTGTAATTGTTTATGTCAAAAGGTAGGTTATTAACTTGAAATGTGATTCTGGAAGAAGCAAGTTACTGTATGTTCTGCTAATTTCAATTTAAGATAAAATAATTTGTGTATTTAATGTCATCAAATTTAAAACATAATTATTATGTTTCAGCAACATTGCCAAAGAGTTCCTCCTTCAGTAGATCTGGTGGAGGATCCCAACTAAATGCAAAGCTGCAAAAAGCACAATCATTTGATGTGGCTGGGTAAATATGACTGTTTTGTTCTAAAGTACATTGGCAGCTTTGTCAAAAATGTCAGTCCTGAAGATAACCCAGATACAAATAATTTCACTAAATTTCAGAAGAATTTTTGTGAATTAGTGGTGTGAGAGATAAATTCTTTGCATATATAACAGAGCATTTCAAAAATTTGAAATTAAAGAATTCATTTTGTTGAAAAGCTTGTTTATGTAGAATAGAATAGAATTGTTACTATGATCACTGACTAGAATTGTGTAGGAGAATAATTATGTATAATTTTTAGCATATTTTATATTGCACATCTGTTTTGTTGTGAAAACATATTCATCAATTAAAGTTTTATAATATCCAATAAGATTTGGACTTCTCTGGAAAAGTAATTAGCTTGGTGTGATTTACACTAACTATTCTTGTTACCATGTAATAAGTTTAATTTAATATTTTATATATTCAAGCATGTATGACAAAAACAAGTATACGTAAAACATACTATATAAACAGGTATAAGCATATGCATAACAAATGAGTACAAACAAATGGGAACAGTAGGACAGGGACAGTAGGCACAATGGTGCACTTGTGCACGCCCCTTACAGACCGCTTAGGAATGGAATGAGGTCCTGGGTAGGCAGTTTAACTTTAAAGTTTTGGGGGTTTGAGGATGTAACAGCAGCATCAAGTAGTGAGTTCAAGGCATTGATCACTCTGTTGCTAAAGTCATATTTTCTGCAACAGATACAAATCACTTTGCATTTGTATCTGTTGTTAGCCCGTGTATTATTGTAGTTAAAACTGTAGTCATTGAAAGGTAGAACATTGTAACGGACAGTTTTGTGTACTAAGCTTAGGTCAGACCATAGGTGACGTAGCTCTAAGTTGTCAAGGTCCAGAATTTCCAGCCTAGTGGCATAAGGTATTCTATTGCAGACTGAAGAATGGAGTACTCATCTTGTAAAGTACCTCTGGACTCGTTCAGTTGTCTTAATGTCCAGTATACAATATGAATTCGAGGCAGATGAGCTGTATTCGAGAATTGGTCTGGCAAAGATTTCATATTAGATTAGATTAGATTTTTATTTATACCCCGCCCTTCTCCCGAAGGACTCAGGGCGGCTTACAGGCAAATAAAAA
>JANHFO010009522.1:15097-29236 GCA_032468095.1 Pareas carinatus | reverse complement strand
AGGCTGAGTCAACCTTGAGCCAGTGAGAATCAAACTGCTGAACTTTTGATGGCTAATGGCAGATGGCAGTCAGCAGATAGCCTGCAGTGTTGCTTTTAACTACAGCACCATCCTGGCTCCTTAAAAGCTGTCATTCTTAATTTTGATGTTTTTCTATTGCTACTGCCTGCTTTACGTTGCAGGCATTTCCCTAAGTATCTTACAAAGAATATATTGAATAACTTGTAGATAATTGTTAGTAGTTGAAGTATCAAGAACTGAAATACTTTTAATTTGTCATAACAAAAATACTATTACACTATTCATTTTTTATATAATTTTCAAGCAGAATTGTTCAGTTAGTTGGCAACAATTATAATTATATACTGGTTGAACACAATAAAATTAAACTTTCATCAAAAATTGATTTGGAATTTCTATGAAATGTCTTGACAAAATACCTGTTGTTTCTAAAGGCATGCACTCATATTTGGTTTACTGATAATGACAAGTGCTGTTCCCTGTTACACTATTGTTCTTTTGTAATGAGAAACTCCAATGAAATGAGTCTAAGGAAGATTTAGACAATTTCTTCAAAATCTCTATTTGTAAAAAATTGGGTGCAATCTTAGCAGGTTTCTTCAAAGGAAGAGATATTACCCTAATGTTATCTTTGAGAGAGGATTCTTCATTAGTAACACAAATTTGTTTTCAAGATTTTATATGGAATTTTTCTGCCGCTTCAAAGCAACAGCAATAACAAATATGTTAAAAGCCTACATATTATCTTCTAGCTTTTTGCTTTATTCTATTGTGTTGTGAGAGGAAGTGATAACTGTGACACAAAATAGAAGGGAATATTTGGAGATAATTCTACCTAGTGACTTTTCTTTTTTAGCAGGATTGAGGAGCTATTTTCTCAGAAAATTGTTTTTTGTTGAATGATGAAGCAATCGTGATTTGTGATTATAGCTACAACACTTCTCATATTATTCTTTTTAGGAATCCCAGCAAATGCTTGGAAGGTTGATTCCAGAAAAACAGTTACTCAATGATGAGTTAAAGCAAGTTCAGCAGAACAGCTTGCATCGTGAGTTCATTTCAAAATGGTTCTCTGCTTGCAGAATATGTATATTGTACGGTCATTCCATTTAAGAATCACTGAATCAGAACAGTCTTTTTTAAAATATTCATTGTCAGCATTTTTTTTAAATAGGAGATTCATTTCTCACTGTCAAAAGAGCTTTAGAAGCAAAAGAGTTAGCATGCCAGCAACTTCGTAACCAGTTGGATGCAGTAGAAAAAGAAACCAGATCAAAACTTCAGGAGATAGATATTTTCAACAATCAACTAAAGGTAAACAGGTTTAAGTTATATTATAATTAAGCAAATCCTCAACTTCACCATTTGCAGAATAAATTGTGAAAATTGATTTGAACATGTATATCTAGTTTTACCCTGTTTCCCCGGAAGTAAGACATCCTCTGAAAATAAGACCTACTTACAGATTTGCCTCTCACTGAAATATAAGGCATCCCCTGAAAATAAGACCTCCCTGATAATAAGACCTCGGTGGAAAAATAAGACATTCCCTGAAAATAAGACCTAGCGCATCTTTAGGTGCAAAAATTAATATAAGCCAGTGTCCTTTCAGGTTGGATATGTTCTTGGTGGTAAAATATGCTATAATGATAAAAGTGTAAGATGAAAGAAGAAATGATGCTGATTGTATTATTGGCAAATTGTTAGCATTTCCCAGGGCCATTGAAAATTCTTCTCATAAAAGACTGAGAGTCTCAAAATATACTCACCTTTTATTTGAATGCATCTCTTAGCATTAGGAATTCTTAGAAAGCTAAATAGACAATTATTGACCAGGTCAGAATTAAGCTTTTTTTAAAAGAATATCTGAACCGCAATTGACTAGTTTAATTCTTCAACATGGATATTAGGTTCTTAATACAATAAAAACATAATTGTCTAGGAATGTAATATTGGTACATAATTGGCATTATGCTTTTAGTATCTCTCATTCCTCTCTGTAATTTCTTTTTAATTAAAGTTTTCTGAAGATAGGATATGTTCTAAATAAAATGCCAAAAATAATGATGACAATTATGTATCAATATTGCATTCCTGGACAATCTGTGTTTTTGAAAAATTAAACCAGGCAATTGTGGTTTTGACTTTTTTAAAAAAAACTAATTCTGACCTGGTCAATAACTGCTCATTTAGCTTTCTAAGTATTTAGTAACTTCTCTGTCTAGTAACTATTCTTGTCTTGGAAATTGCTTGCTGGCTGACTCAGAATAAGGTTCTGTTCAAGGAGAGAGTGGAATTTAGGCCAGGGCGATCCATAATCAATAACTGCACAGTCTTATAGGAGATTGTGATCATTGACCAAAATTCCATTAAAAACAATCTAAAAGTTTATACAATATACAATATTGTAAATTATACAATTATACAGTATTATACAATATACAAAGTTTTTTAAAAAGGCAAAAATAGCTATATAGTCAATATGAATAGATCATAGTGAATTTTACAAATAATAAAATAGAATTTTAGTTCAAACTGGGGCCTGATGTTAAACTGCTTTCTTATGGGACTCCTCTTACATATGTAGAAATTGCAGACTTCATTATATAGTTTAAATCCAGTGTTAATTTTACCACTGTTGAAGTTATCTGCAGTAGTTTGGAATGGCATACCTGTATTAATCTCTTTGCTTAATTTTATAGATTGCATCATACTGATTCCAAAGGAGTAGCATTTACCAATTGTAGTGTCTATTTATAAAAAGACAATCAAGATTTAACTGCTAGTTATCTGCATATAAATCTTTTAAACACAATTAACAGACATTATGCTAAGCATCTATAAGATATAATAACCTATGGAAAATGATTAATGCCCTAAAGACCACCTCCAGGCTATATTTATTTGTTTAAAAGCAGCATACAATTGCATTCCCATGAGTAGCTGCTATTGGGTGAAGCTATCAACCTCTAAATTATATGACAATATTTCATTACTAATCAGGTTGCCTCTGTGTTGCCAATTCCTAGAGTAAAGCAAGATTGTCTACTTGCTACCTTCCTTTTAAATATCTATATAAACCCCATAATCCAAACTCTAGAAAACACTGAATTTCATCCAACCCAGTTGAGTAATAAATATATCTCATTTTTTATATGAGATAATTCCATCATTCAGTATTGAACAAACCAAGATGTTTAAATATTCATAGAGAATGCAAGTTTTTGATGCATGATTAGATGAACTGTTAAATTAATTATTAATGTATTTTAGGCTAAGTTTGATTTTTAACCATAACTTTACCTTTAATTTTTAAAATAATTTTCAGTATTATTTAAGAGCAGTCTAAGTACTGACTATTGACAAGAAATACAGACTGAGACTGAATAGATCCACTTAAAAATTGAATGCAGATTATGAATATCTGAGCTAAATATTGAAACTATATATTATGTGTTATTATTATGCATTTAACTAATTTGGGCTCATATGAGGTGTGACTCCTGGTTTTTTCTGATTACAGAAACAGAGCATCCAGTTCTGTATTTACCCTTCAGGTCAGATTAGGACCATTGCAGGCAGTTACAAGTGATCTTTTTAACAGGAGAGATTCACCGGAAAAGGGAGGAAGACTCGGATGATAATTTCTAGCTTATTTGCTGTCATCAGCAAGCCATACCCTAACCCCAGCTGGGAGACCAGACTGGGATTGGAAGCTGGACTGATTTATTCGCTAGGCTATTGCCTTAGCCACTATACCACAGGGTCATGCTTGCCAGCTTGGATCAGGGAGTATTAGGCGCATATGAGGTGTGACCCCAATTGAAAACCTACTCACTTTGTTTCAGGATGTACAAGCACTTCAGATTCAGAAACAAAAACAAATAAGTTGAATTCAAATTCTGGAATCCTAGGTGCTTTCTGAGCTTGGTTGTTTGCTACATATAGTATCTTTTACTGGTAAATTAGAATTTAAGGTGGTAAGTCATGTAGACTTTTTATAAACAATTATTTTCATTTTTGGTTGTCCAATAAAAGCAGTAAACTTTTAGGTTTGACAGTCAAGATCAAATTTAAAGCAACTGAATAACAGCAACAAATATAATATCAGATATAAATCATACTATAATAAGTCTGAAGTAAGATGATTATATAAAATTTAAAATTAGATTGTTTGGTTATTCTGGAAGAGCTTTTATTCTTCATGCTGAGAAACAGGGAAGTGTTTAAAATGTCCTGTGCACTATATACGGTAGTTACCCACCATTTCTTTATTGCAGGACCTGAGGGAAATACATAACAAGCAGCAGCTACAGAAGCAAAAGAATATAGAATCTGACAGACTAAAACAGAAGGAGCAGGAGAGGAAAATAGAGCTGGAAAAACAGAAAGAAAACCAGAGGTAGGCTTGAATTTGGAAACTATATTGTTTCATGAAAGATCAAAATCTTGAACAACCAGTTATTTGTACTCTGGAAGGACTATAATTGTCCATATATTTGGAAGAAGCTTTGTTTTCAACATGGATAAATAATTCTCTTCTTTGGTTTCTTTCCAATAAATTGTGTCATATTTTAATATCTTCCAAAAAGGTATTGATGGCAACATTTAATATTTGCAAACTATCACTGCTTCCTTAATTTAAATTTGTATTCTCCTGAAAGTGCATGGCTATTGTGGCTTACCCAAGGAACCAGATGATACCATAGGTGCACCTACAATTGATCCAAACCATGTTTTCCACTTGGGGTCCAACTATCACATAGTTTGATTTTTATTTATTAATATTTTCATACATAGATGTGTGTGCATACATAATTATTTTCCATTAAGATGACTTTAGCCTTTACTTGAAATAATAACATAAACATTAGATAGCTGATTATCTGTTTGCTGTATTATGTTCAAGCTAACAGTCTGTGTGTGTGTGTATGTTAGAGAGAGAGGGGGGTGAGAGAGGAGTCCTTTGTAACATCATCAGTGCTAGTAAAGAATGGAGTTTGCTCTCAATTTATATTCTATCTAGTGGCTTGTTCTGTCAGTGTTGGTGGGGCCAATTTTCAAGAAGTAAACAATACCCCAATCAAGGAACTACCAAACAAGCTAATAGTAAAGAGCCCAATCAAAAAACCAGCAAGATCATTCTCATGGACATCTCTGAATATCTCCTTGAATTTGTAAGAACTTTTCTGGTTAAGGCAGTATATTAGAAGCACTGCCATTGTTGAAATGTTTGAGGCATCTGGCAAGGAAATATCTCTGCAATGACATGGTTGTCTAGTTTATTTCTAAATTTCTAAACATTATTTATATGTTTGCACTAATTAGAAAAACTCAAGAAAGAGAAAGACAGTGGCTTGACAGAATACAACAGGAAGAGCATTCACGCTCAAGGAAAAATCAAGAGGAGGAAAAGCAAAAATGGGAAGAATTAAGCAAAAAGAAAGAAAATGATGAGAGGAACAAACAGGAAGTGCAAGAAAAAATGAATAAATATTTTCATCATCATAAAGATTCAACAAAACCATCTATCCAAGCTCCCTGGTCAACTGCAGGTACAAAATAAAGAAATATTCAAATTAAATGCTCATAAAAATGTATGTTCTTCTCTTGATGTACTGGTATAGATTATGCTGACTGAAGATTGGATAGTTGCCTCTGTTTTCCTCATTTTCCACTCAGTAATTGAATATATATTTATATTTATTATTTTTATGATTGCATTTTATAATTTTACTATAAATCACTTTGAGATGCATTTTAGAAGCAGTCTAGAGGCAATGAATAAAAAATGTCTCTTTTTAAATAAATTACTACTATGAGCGAAGCAGATTAAACTGGAAGCAAACTAAAAGCAGGCTACAATTTATCTTTTCCCCCCAACAGATTAGATCCTTGATGTTTATTCATAAGCCTCTAAAGCTAGAACTATATTTGAATACATTCAAATTACTATTTCAGAAATATGATTTAAAACTTCTATTGATATATTACTTTTCCCCATAATCTTAAACTATCTCTATGCATGTTTATCATCCTATAAATGAAGTTTCTGTTGGAGACTTGAGGTTTCAATGAAAAGTAGTTACCCTAAAAATAAAATTTAGTTGAGTGCTAATATAGTCTTTTAGTCAACTTGGGTTGAGTGCAGCACTGAAATAACAAGAGCAAACTCAAAGGAAGTAAGTCAAAATAAAATTTGAAAATTACATTTTTGCTTCCTTTTTTCCTTCCCCAAATTTCTATTTAGATGAAATTAGTTTGATTAATTTTACATACAATTTTATGTCACAATTTCATGCTTGTGTACACAATTATTTACAGGGAAAAATCAATTTATGAGATCTTGACGCAAGAGATTTCATGTGCTATGGAACAACCTTACTCTGTTTTATTTTATTTGAATAATAAAGTAATCACTTGATATAGACACCATTTGAATGCTGACATTATTGGGCAAATGATGTAAATTGCCCAATGTTCAATTTTTTTGAAGACCTGTCTTCTTAATTACACATTTCAGTGAATACTCTTACTTGATACAAGCACATCTTTTTTCATGTAATAGCATCTGTAATTACTCAAGATTGTTGTGATCAGGTTTATTTATTTGTCTATTAAAATAGTAAATACAAATAATGAAAACAACACTCAAAAATATAGTTTAAAAACTTACATACATTATAGTGGTTAAATAAAGTAAAAGTAACAGGAAAAAAAACTTACTTAGAAAATTGTGAATATATTTTGCAACCTGCAGTTTATCCTACATATTCTAGCATCCTAAACTGTATTTAAATGAATTTGAATTCTGTTTCTACTACTGCAAAAATTAAGATGACATTGATTTGATTCACTAGAGAGTGTGAATACAAATCATATTGATGCATGCAAATTATATTTGTCTCTTGAGATGTAATTCAAAAACAACATGTCTGTTTTTGTGGATCTAGAAAAGACTCCACTAACTATTTCTGCTCAGGAAGATGTAAAAATAGTGTATTATCGAGCTCTGTATCCTTTTGAATCCCGAAGCCATGATGAAATCACTATCCAGCCAGGAGACATCATCATGGTAAGAGAAGAGTGCAGTATTATCCAAAATCACAAATGCTTTTAATATTTTGAGAGGGGACATGTTGTGAAAATAATGGAATCCTGTAATAATATCTGGGGATGTTATAGAGACCATATGGGCTATAAGAAGGCAAATAGTGAAAACGGGGTGATGAATAATGGTATGCAGTATTTTGGATTTGAAGGCAAAAAGATACTCTGGAGATTATTGTACCATAACTGTCTGCAACTTGAAAAAATGTACTTATTTTAAGGAGTGGCTGGTACTCCTTAAACCAAGGAGTTCTAAATATCTAGAAAAGTTGTTTGTTTTTGTTTTTGTTTTTTAAAAAACCTTCCTGCAACCTAGAAAGTTTTTACATTTTCTTTCAATTGTATAAACATGGGATGAAGAGAGGGAAATATCTGTGGTCTTTATTTGGACTGAATATAAACCTTTTTCCTAGGCCGGATCTTAAACATTTGATGTATATGATTTTTTTCTCTTGTGTCATAAAGTTCAAAACATTGAATTTTATATGAGCTTTAATTGGATGTTTAGGTATGCAACTAGATCTTAACTTTATGATTATATGAAGTTTACTTACACTTAAAGTTTTCTAAAGTCAGTTTATTTTTTAAATGAAAGAATAAAATGAAAGAATAACATGAGGTATGCATGTATGCAGTTTTCTTTCATGTTCATTTTGATAACATTTTTTCATATTTAGTACATTCAAGGCTGTAAATCTCTGTGTTTATACGATAGTAAGTACTAGTATACAGGATTTGTATCACATTGATTGAACATGAATAGTTTTTTTTAATTAGAGATGCCCAACCTGAAGGCTCCATGTATTTCCCCAACATTCCAAGAGGTTATTATTATTATTATGGTTTTTTGCACAGTCAGTCAGATGTTCAAGCTGGATTTGCATTTTTATCCACTTATTGAATTCTTCCGAAGAATCTGGAATAGAAAGATGTTGATGCTTGATGGTATTAAAGGTATTGTCGCTGGATGTAAGCTGTTCTGAGTAAAGCTATCTTTTGCAATTGACTGATGGTAATTTTGTCATTGCCAGTGGTACCCCAGTTGTTTTGGAATTGTACCCAAGGTGCCGATTATTATTGACATTACCCTGGCTTTCTTTTGCCACAGTTCTATTTCTATTTGCAAGTCTTTGTATTTTATTATCTTTTTCTGTTCTTTCTCTTCTATTCTGCTATCTCAAGATACTGCCACATGCATTATGCAGACTTTTGTTGTTGTTCTTATAAACAATTGTTAAGTCTGGGGTGGTATGTGGCAGGTGAATGTCAGTTTGAATTCTAAAATCCCAGAGAACTATAGCTTCTTCATTGTGTATTATTTTTTCTATTTTATTCATATGCTTGCAGGCAAATTATATTTCTTACAGATTTTCCAATCCATCATTTTTATTACTTTGCATAGACTGCTACTACATCGTAGTCTATGCAATCTTCTTTCAGCGGCTAACCAGGTGATCCACTCCTCCTTCAGCTTCTTTGCAGAGGTGGCACTTGCACCTCTTCTCAATTCTGGCTTTGTATATATTTGTTCTTAAAACTTGGTCTTATGCAGTCAGAATTAGCTCCTCTGTCTCTTTCTTAATCTTTCCTACTCTTAGACACTACCAGGTTTTGTTTTCATCTGCTTTGCCTGGTATTTTTTAATGTATATGGCCATGTAACACTTTGTCTTTCCATATCTCTTTTCTGTTCTTCATTTGGTCTTTCCTGTAGGCCAGTTTGGTCTCTTCAGTACTCAGTAGATCTTCCTGGTATATTAGCTCCAGTGCATTTTCTTCATGGCCCTTCAGATGTTTTTCTAGTGCTCTATTTTCTTTCTCAACCATCTGATGCACTAGAAATATTTCATGTCCACCTATTTTCCTTGGCAAGTAGTTTGTAAACATCACTGAAAGGATGAAGGGCATAATTCATTGTCATTATTTTTCTGATCTTCCTGTCCAGGGCTTTTAATTATACTTGAGTCAAGTATATAATTCCAGCTATGTATCTAATAACTAGAATCATCCAGGTGTCAATTGTCTTGATAGTATTTCCTCCACTGAGTTTGGACTTTAAGAACTTCTTCCCTCTTGATGTGTTCACTTCTTTTTCTTGACTTCAATATGCTTGATGTTAATGGTTGAAGGATGCCCAGTTATTTGCAGTGAGTATTTATCCAGACTCTTGATGTTTTTTCTATAGGGCATTTTGATTCCTTCAGTTTCTACTATTTTCACCCATTTGATAATGAGTGTGGCACAGTTCAAACTATATTGGATTATTTTAGGCCAGAGGTCTGTGGAGTAGTGGTGGTCCACAGAAAAATTTGGGTGGGCCGTGCACGTCCAATAAGCCTAACCCTGACCCTGCTCCACCTACACTATATTAAGTGCAGGCATAAATAGCGACGGCAGTTCTTTATCCTTGTGGCTTTGCACCAGCAGACAAAACATCCGCAGGCGTCAATTCTATGTGTGTGTGGCTGTCTGTCTGTCTCTGTGTCTGTTTGTCTCTTTCTCTCATTCTTTGTGTGTGTCTCTTTCTCTCATTCTCTCTCTGTGTGTGTCTGTCTGTTTGTGTATGTCTCATTCCGTCTGCCTGTCTCTTTCTATGTGTGTGTGTCTGTCTCTCGTTCTGTGTGTGTCTGTCTCTCATTCTCTGTGCATGTGTCTCTCATTCTCTCTGTCTCTTCCATTCTCTTTCTGTGTGTGTCTCTGTCTCTGTCATTCTGTCTCTGTCTCGCAAGCAGGAACAAATATCACACTAAAATGTGTAATACTTAAATAACCTTCCAATTATTTTGTAATAATTAAACTAACTTTAATAATGTTATTACAATTAAACAACTTTTAAAGATTTTGTTATAATTAAATAAGCCTTTTTGATTTTATTATATTAAATAGGTCCATTTTATATTAATAAAATGGAAGTTCTCTTATCATTATTTTATATTACTTAAATATACATTATTTATATATCTTTAAAAAAAATCATATTGGTGGTTTGCGGGATTTAAAATTATGCATTTAGTGGTCCCTAAGGTCCAAAAGGTTGGCAAGCACTGTTTTAGGCTGTATATACGGACTGTATTAAGCAAGAATTCTATTTCAGATGGTGTTTTCCCATACAGCTTCAAATTGTCAAAGTAAAGGAGGTGGGGTAGCCTGACAAATATATTTGATGTTTGATAACCATGGCTTTACAGACTTGTGAAGATTGTAAATGCAAAGATTGATCACAAACTTTTTAATTATTGTCATAAATGTGAACGATCACTGCCTATATAATACTGAACAATTCCTGCCAACTCATACATTTATATGCATACCTGTGGAATGCTTCTCTTTACTTTACTTTACTTTTATTGCACTTTTATACCACCCTTCTTCCCGAAGGGGACCCAGGGTACAGCCATTTTAAAAACTTTTCAGACATACAAACAATATTAAAATAATTTAAAAATATATACCGCAGTGGCTGAAATTTTAAAAACCGTAATGTAAAACCAATTTATCGCCATATATACAATTTAAAAAGGTAAAATTAATATTGATTTATAAGCGGAAGGAAGGTGTGATTAGTCCAGACCGGCCTGGGTAAAAAGTTCCACCAAAGAAGCATTCACAATACCCTGGAGCCAGCCTCGGGTCACCTCCTGGGAGGCCAGCACCAACCAGGAGGGGCACGGGCCCAGTAAACATGTGGTTGCCTTAAGTCACCCCAGGATCTTGTCCATGTCCTCGGGAGCCACAGCATCAAACTCATCCCAGATAATATTCTCAAGACCGGCATCCGTCACTCCGTCTGGACTAACCCAGTCAGAGTCCAAACCGTCCCGGATCTGCGCAATCTTCTCCGGAAATAACCTTTGAACTCCTCCGCCGAACTCTGCGAGGGGTCGTCCCGTCCCTCCAGATGAAGGAGAGAGCAAGTCACCCCAAACAGTGCGGCGGGGCGGTTATCCGCGGACACGATCAGAGCAGAGAAGTAATTCTTCTTAGCCACCCTGATCGCGCCCAGGTAGGCCCTTATAAAGGTCCCAAGAGAAGATCGATCAGAAACGGAGTGGCTGGACCTCCAACTGCTCTCTAGGCATCTTTTCCGGCATTTCATCTCCCTCAGCTCCTCAGAGAACCAGGGAGCCGAGGTGAGTCGGCGCTCGGTCAGAGGCTGCAAAGGCACGACCCAATCAAGGGCAATGCCAGCTGCCCTATTCCAGGCGGCTGCGAGCTCCTCGGCTGAACAATTCCTGTCAACTCATTCATTTATATGCATACCTGTGGAATGCTTCTCTTTACACCTTTTTTAAAATTTAAAATGCCATGCATATGCAATTAGTTGTATATTTTTTGCATGTTTATCTTGGTATTGTAAACATATTTTATGATAAATTTTAATACAGTATACAAATCTAATAAATAATGAAATATACGCTATTATCTGATATTATTATTATAGTAAGTAGGAAAATAATTAGACTGTAAATATTAATACAGATTTTGTTTTCGTAGGTTTTTACGGGTATAGTTATGTAGTTTTGAGCATGTTCGGGTTTTTCCCCGTGTAGGATTGCGAGTTTCTTGGCGACGTTTCGGTGAGGTCTCACCATCTTCAGGCTGGTGCTTCTGGCTTGTTTCAATTTGCTCAAATTAATACAGATTTGATATATATTTTTATTTTACTGTTATTTGCCTTCAGTCATACATATTGTGACTCTTATACTTAGAAAAATATAGAAATATTTAGATTATATTGTCCTAAATTGTTATCATTGGAATTGCTCTCTGGTGGATTTCTTGGAGACCATCTGTTTTCACCATTGTCTATCAATAAGGCTTTGTCAAAGCTTTAAGGTTCAGTCACTACATATTTATTTACATTTAATTAATTATAATACTATTGCTCTAAAATTCTTAAATATTCTGCATTTGGTAAAGATATTATTTGTGGAAATTATTGTAATTTTATGTTTTGAATTAATTTGTTACATTTGAACAGGTGGATGAAAGCCAAACTGGAGAACCAGGATGGCTTGGAGGTGAATTGAAGGGAAAAACAGGATGGTTTCCAGCAAACTATGCAGAAAAGATGACTGAAAATGAAATTCCAAGTTCCATAAAGCAGCTAACTGATGTGACATCTGTACCTAAAATTTCACTACGTGAAACCCCTACAACACCTATGGCACCCCCTGTTCCTACAGATTCCAGCCCTACTAGCAACAACTGGGCAGACTTCAGTTCAACGTATGATTTCATTGGAATTTCAATTTTTCTTCCATTTGGTAATTGTATAAGTGAATGACCAAGATAAATTATGCCACTTTACAGTTAATTTTGCAGAAGGTTTTAAAGCACATACTGAAGCCCATCTGCCCTTAATTTCTGGTATACTAGTGGTTTGAAAATTGGTCAGCATTGTAAAATTGAGTTTAAAAATCACTTTTCGAGCCCCTTTTTACTCTCTGTTCTTAGAAAGCAGTCAAAAATTTTTGGTTTTAGATTACAAACTTTAGAAAATATTTCCAAAAGAAAAGTGTTTGAGAACTTTATAAAATTCAGTGACTTTAAAGCCATGTAAATCCATAGTCATAATTGCCTTCAGAAATTCCAAGCAGCTATTCTTTCTTTCCCTCTTTGTCACTTTCTTGTACAATTCAAGGTGGTGTAAGGCTTTCAGAGTCTTCAAGGCCTCGTGGTGAATATCTGTTCTGAACAATTTAAGGCTTGACAAGATCATGCAGTAGCAGTAATAACAAAACAAAGAGATTCAGGAATTACCAATGATCCAGTATTATTCTTGGAAATACATTATATCATGAATCGAGAGAAGAGAAAACATACTTCTTAACTATGATAATGATTATATCCATCATCTTTTTTTTATTTAGTTGGCCAACAACTACTAGTGATAAGCAAGAAACAGATAACTGGGATGCTTGGGCAGTTCAGCCTTCCCTTACAGTTCCAAGCACAGGGCAGTTAAGGCAAAGATCTGCCTTTACTCCTGCAACTGTTACTGGATCATCTCCTTCTCCTGTTTTGGGTCAGGTGAGTTGCTATCTGTGAGCAAGCTAAATACCATATAGATGTACATTTTATTGGATACTTTGTGTCATATTTATGTTCTTGCTTTATAAAATAAACAATAGATTAAATAAATAATAAGAACTAATAGTATAACTTTACATGAACAGGCAGGAAAACAATAATGTAGGAATTCCTGGGTCCATACTGTCCAAACTGAAGAATGCACAATAATACTAAACAAATGCATTGGAAATTTCACGGTACTATGATAACTTCACAATAATCAATATTGTGCATTCTCATGCCCATCTTATATTTTATTGTTTATTATAGTATATCAAATAAACTCAACCTAACTTCAATAGGGTGAAAAAGTAGAAGGACTTCAAGCACAAGCATTATATCCTTGGCGAGCCAAGAAAGACAACCATTTAAATTTTAACAAGAACGATATCATCACTGTGTTAGAACAGCAAGATATGTGGTGGTTTGGAGAGGTTCAAGGACAAAAAGGATGGTTTCCTAAATCCTACGTAAAGCTTATATCAGGTCCTATAAGGAAATCAACAAGGTAATTTTATTTTGCTACATATAATAATAATAGAAGGATTGCTTTAAACAGATGTTAAGATAATTATGTATATAAGCACATGTATGCATAGGATTGTTGTAATGAATGTATAAGATTATTTAAAGCAGTGGTCGCCAACCTTTTTGACCTCGGGGACCACCAAATTCATAATTTGAAATCCCGAGGCCCACCAATGTGATTTTTTTTAAAAGGTACATTTGTAAAATAATGATCAGAGAACTTTCATTTTATTAATATAAAAGGCACCTATTTAATGTAACAAAATGTAAAAAGCTTATTTAATTATAAAAAATATGTAACAAAAAGAGATAGAAAGAAAATGAGAGACAGAGTCAGAAAGAAAGAAAGAAAGAAAGAAAGAAAGAAAGAAAGAAAGAAAGAAAGAAAGAAAGAAAGAAAGAAAGA
>JANHFO010009522.1:0-14997 GCA_032468095.1 Pareas carinatus | reverse complement strand
AAAGAAAGAAAGAAAGAAAGAAAGAAAGAAAGAAAGAAAGAAAGAAAGAAAGAAAGAAAGAAAGAAAGAAAATGAGAGAGGGCCAGAGAGAATAAGAGGGAGAGGGAAGTGGGTGGAGAGGGAGAATGAAATCCAGTCTCACGCACACAGAGAATTAGACACACACACACACACACACACAGAGAGAGACACACATGCACAGAGCGCACTCCACTCAACCTGCCATTCATGCTCCTCTCCCGGCTGCAAGTCGTCCACTACAGTGGGCCATTCCCCGACCTACTGGCCGCATGCCTTGCTACGGGTGGGGTTTTTCTTTCCCATTAGGAGCACAGCGGGCCATTCCTAAGGCTTACTGGCCACACTCCTTACTATGGTGGAGCTTATCTTGGGCAATAGCGGAATGCAGCGGATCATCCCCCCCACTGCCTGATTTTCTCCTAGCTCCGCTGAGAGGAAAACAATAGATCCATTCCTCCCTCCACCCAGCCTGCTTTTCTCCCAGCTCCGCTGCAAGGAACACGGTGGACTGGTTCCCCTCAGCACACCTGCTTTCTTCCCAGCACTGGTGTCACGAGGAGCGCATCAGGCCATTCCTTCGCCCTCCGGCCGTGCTCTTTGCAGGCAGTTTGTTCACCAACTATTAAAAATAATTTCATTCTCCAAATTTTCTCACGGATCACCAGGATTCTCTCACGGACCACTGGTGGTCCACAGACCACAGGTTGGTGACCACTGATTTAAAGAGAAAAAGTAACTTTTCCATAATCTAGAAATAATTGATTTCTCATACATAGTAGACATGCATTAATATTTTGTATATTCTTTTCAAGTTGTCCTGACTGAATAAGCTGCAAAAAAATATTGATCCTTCTTTTTTTCTTAGCATTGATTCTGGATCTTCAGAGAGTCCTGCTAACTTAAAGAGGATATCACCAGTTTCAAAATCTACATTTTCAGGAGAAGGTTAGACTTTTAACTGAAAATATAGTGGATTGTTATATAATAAATACTTATAAATAGCAACTGAGAGCAAACTTTAAATTTTCTGTATTAAATTCTGTATGCAGTAAATGTTTTTAGTAGATTACAAAATAGCTAGGCTCTATCCGTGAATCCCAGATTTTCTTATATTTTATTTTCTTTACAATTCTATAAGATTGTTGCTTGTAGAGATACTATATTGTTTAGCAATGGTATTTCAGTTGAGAATTCTAGCACAGAGGTTTTCAACCTTTTTCAAGCTGTGAACCCCAAAACATGTCGTTGCCACATGCCGGACCCCATTCCCACAAATTTAACTAATTACTAATCAACAATTAGTATCTTTTTTGACCTGTCTGTGGACCCTCTGGCAACTTGTCACAGATCCCCAGGGGGTCATCGACCCCAACTTGAAAACCTCTGTTCTAGCACATCTGAGAGCACACATTTGGAAACATGGCTTTGTCATGCTTTTTTTTTTATTCCCCATTGTTTAAATTATTTCATGCTTGCCTATGATATTTAAGTTTAATTTTGGGGTCAGAAGTCTTTAATTGAACCCCCTTCTAGGTGGGCTAAAGCATTTTGGATAGATGGCTGTCTGGTTTCTGTTGAAGATCTCCAATTTGGGAACATGCCTTTTTATAACTATTTATTCAATTAATTGGCAACTTTATTATCAGGAAATTTCTCCTAATTGCAACCCTGAAGCTACTTTCTGATACTTTCAATCATTGGTTCCTGATTCTGCCTTACAGAGGAACAGAAAACAAATCTACTCTCCTTTAGAAATCTAAACATTACAATCATATCTTCCCTCGTCTTTTACAATCTAAACATATCCAGTTTCCTCAGATAATTTGTGTCTCCCTTCCTCCATTTTGGTATGTCCCCTCCCTCAGTTTGCTGATGTGTTTTTTATAAGTGTGAACTTGACACAGTATCCAAGTGAACCTGACTATACAAAATAAATCCTATGATACAGACTTTATGTTCTTGCTAATGCATCCCAAAATAACAGTTGCTTTTTAGCAGCTGTTTCACACTTCTGGCCTTTGTTGAACTTGTGTTATAGAATACCCAAATCCTTTTCACATGCATTGCTACTAGGCCAGACTTTCGTCATCCTATACTTGTGTCTTTCATTTTTTATCTCCAATGCAGGACTTAACATTCTATTTATTAAATTTCTTTCTCTTCATTTCAGCATACCATTGAAAGATATTGAGATCTTTATGCTGTAGAAGTTAAAGCACTTGTACCTTTTATAATAATTTCTCCCAAACTTTGTATTACATTTTGAATTAAGAACTAAGATGTGTACTCCACACAATAAGTGTTAAGTTATTATAGTTTTACTTTTTCCCTTTAACAGAGGAGGAGCTATCACAAAGCATTTGGAGCTGCCAATATTCAGAATTTAGTTAAAAGTGTTTTGTAGGCCATTAAACTTTATATGTTCAGAAATTATGGTCTGTTTGGGAAAATAGATATTAGTTTAAATTTCCATTTATAGAATAGAACTATTTAAATAGAAAACATGCAATTAACAGCAAACTTTGTTCCCTTAGACAGTAATATGTGTGGCATATAAATTTAATAAACTAGATAACCTGTGCACAGTTGGATAATCATTTCAGAAGTATTTCCTTACTTAAACAGAGTAAATAACTTTTTTTATATTCACACACTAAGAGAAAATACTTTTCCAGGGGGCGTAAACCCTCTGAGACTGCTTTTGTTTTCATTCTAGAACCCTCCTGAAGTAAATTTGTGAAAACTAAAAATCCTATTTAAAGGAAAATCTGAGATCAGAAATTACTGTGTCACATTGCATGAAATTAACCTGTAAATTAATTAATTATAAACATTTCTCACTTCCAAATCATTTTGCTTTTTAGAATATATTGCTATGTACACATATGAGAGCTCTGAACAAGGAGATTTAACATTTCAGCAGGGAGATTTAATTCTTGTGACCAAGAAGGATGGTGATTGGTGGACAGGAATGCTGGGTGAAAAATCTGGAGTGTTTCCATCTAACTATGTTAGACTCAAAGACTCTGAGGTAAAATTCATACATGTGTATTTATTAGAAATAATTTTGCTACATGATGGAATATTTCAAATGTGATTGATAATTACAAGTTAGTAAATTAAATAAAAATGGAGTAAGGAAGAAACAAAATATGTTGAACTAAACTATATCGAAAGTAGTTTTTTATTCATTGATGATATTCTTCAGACTCTGAAGATTCGGGGCTCTCCTTTGCTGCCAGTGAAGAGCTGATTGGTTGTTCCCATTTGCGCAGCTGAGCTGGGCTGCTTGGCTTCCCTGTGTGAACTACTGAGTGGATGTTGAGCACCCTCAGCTGAGCTTTGCTACACTCATAATGCAAGACATCACTCATTTATCAAGTTAAAATTTATCAAAAATGTTTGCTCATCTTGCAAAATACTCGCAGACTGAGTTACTTGCAATCCAAGGTTTTGCTGTATATGTATGCTGTTTCTTAGCATATAATGAAAATATATTTGTAAGGATATTAAACTCTACAATTGTGATCTAAACCCCTTTAAATTGACCGGCCTTTACTTTTTGGTAAACATGCATGGACAGTGTTACTTTTTCTTTGAACTAAGCAGTTGAAGTTAATATAAAACGCTGATTAAGTGATCTTGTCGGTTTTTTTCTTAAATAACAAGATTAACAATTCTTGCCAATACTTGCCAATATAAAATCTTATATTAAGCTATATTTACATTATTATTTTGATAAGTCAGGTAAATGTTTTTCAGTGAATTACTATACTTGTAGACGAATGAAAAGCGATGTGCTTTCAAAACTGTCTAAAGGCTAATTTGAATGGCAAAACCATTCAATTAAGAAGTGGGCTCCACAAATGCGGAGCTACCGTGAAATATACTGTATTTAATTCTAAATGACAGCTAGAAAGGCTAGTTTTCACATAAGACACGATTCCTGGATGATATTTATGGACATTGAAAATCTTGCAGGAGGTGCCACTCTCAAATGTCCTGTACTCAAGCATGTTAGAGCTTTAAAAATTGTAAGTAATACTTTGATAAAGAAATTGGCAGCTAGTACAAAATTTAAGAAGCAGATAATATGGTTCCTATATAGGGTATTCTAGAGACAACTTGGTTGCTGCATTTTGTCCCAATTGAAAACGCTTAAGTGATATACAAGGCAAGAGAAGAATGTTCTGGTAGCCCTACCCATGGGAAAGGCAGTCTGCGTCCCAGCTTAAGGCAAGAGGCTGTGTATCAGGGGTGTCCAACCTTGGCAACTGTAAGACTTGTGAACTTTTTTTGTAAAAATTCTTCTGTTGAATTTAAAATTATGCTTATTATTTAAAGGCTCCTGGAACTGCTGGAAAAGCAGGAAGTTTAAGCAAGAAACCTGGTAAGCTGTAAACTGTACTCTGAGGAAACCTATGTAAAATATTTCTCACTCTTCTATTTTCAAATTATTGTATGAATAAAGGGTGTAAGCTGCTGATTCTGTATTTGAAAAAATAAAATGGAACTAAGCCTCAGAATGCAAATTTTTAATAAATGAACCATTTTATGGGTCTCATTTTCTGAATCTAAAATCAATTTTTATTTCTTTTCAAGATTTTTAAATAAAATAGAGACAAGCTTTTCAAATTAACCTATTACCTGTTTTTGTGAATTTCCAAACATACCAATTAATTTTGCATTTTAACTATTTCATGTATCATTTAAAAATAAAATATTAGGAAATATGTCATCCATATTTTAATTTTAAAAAAAATTCAATAAAGATTAAATTAAAAAAAGTTTTATTCTGTCTTTGTCCCTCAGTTTTTTCATCAAACTTCTGTACTAATAAAAGTGGGGTTAAATTTCATTGTTAGTAATATATAATTTTAACTGCTATGTCCTTTCAGACTTCAAAGAAAGGGGGTATTGCTTTATAATCCCTGCTCCAGAGCTTTGCAAAATAAAATGTAGTAATCAATGTAAAATTACAATGTATTATTTTTTGGCGTACAGTGTATGTTTAGAATTTAGTATTACTGTTATAGTAACTCTTGTCTTTTTGCAATTTTCTGATTGATTCTCAACCTTCAGTCCAGTATTCTTTTTTACCCCTTACAATTAGTTATTGTACTTGATTTATAATAGATATTTATTTATTATTATTAGCACAAATCTTACAATCTTATAATATTTCCAATACTATGTTCTTTGGTAAGATTAGCACAATTTTAACAAGGGAGAGAATTAGAAGATTGTCCTTATTTATGTCTTCATTCATTAAATATATATGGACACCCATCTCATACAAGTGATTGTAGTAGACTAACAATTATATAAAAACCCAGCAAATAATAAGAAAAAATACAAAATAAATAAACAATTAGAAACCAAGATAAAAAAAACAGCAAGAAAACAGCCATCGATGTATATATTTCAATGAATTTAATTCACTGACCCTCTTAGATTCTTTGGCAGTTTCGTTGGGATTGGCTTCCAAATGAGGTTTGAAATTACTTAATATGATAAGCTATTTGTAGGCAATCTGCAGGCTATATACAGCCTCCAGAAGGATATGGTACATCTATCATGCTGTGCCTAAACAAAGTAAAAAGAATTAGGATCAATGTATTTCTACTATCGCTGACAACAATTAGTTCAGGATTTTTTTCTCCCTTTGGAACCACTAGACAACCTTGCATCTCTGTCTTTTGTTCTAGGCAAAATGAGTCAGTATCATTGTCATTCTGCTAGCAACAAGCAAAAAGGCAATGGGTTGCTTTGATTTGGTGTTTATTTAGAAGAAAGTAATTATTTATAATGAATTTGGTCCTGTATAATAGATATTTATATTGTATGTAGTTACATGCCCATGCCTAGATGTGGGCCATGAGTGCCTGAACTCAGGAGAGATAAAATGACTGGATGGCTTGTATTTTCTGACGCAATTGTTCTGTTCTCCCACTCCAAGTTATGTTCTAAAACGTGTGTGTGTGTGTGTGAGAGAGAGAGAGAGAGAGAGTGCATTCCAATTAATATGTTGATGATGTAAAATGGCCTGTCTCTTGGCATAATTCGCAGTACAATAAATGTGTGGCTAATTGAAGTCAAAATACAACTTTCAGATTAATGAAAATATTTTTTTAATATATGAACAGAAATAGCTCAAGTCATTGCCTCATACACAGCAACAGGCCCTGAACAGCTTACTCTTGCTCCTGGTCAGCTAATACTTATAAGGAAGAAGAATCCTGGGGGTTGGTGGGAAGGAGAACTCCAAGTAAGTTACTGATGTTGCTTTAAAATTTTGCATGTGTGTATATGTGGGTGTGTGTATATAAAAACGAAACTATATAAATTGTAAACTAGTATTTAAAGGTCATTTACTATACTCATAAGTAACCCAGACCATGATTGGTATTGCTTAAGGTAAGTATGTATGTATTTCTGATTAGCTGAAAATAAGTTGATATTCCTTTCTCATTAGGCCCGTGGGAAAAAACGGCAAATAGGATGGTTTCCTGCTAACTATGTGAAACTCTTAAGCCCTGGTACTAGTAAAATCACACCAACTGAGCCCCCTAAATCAACAGCATTACCTTCAGGTTAGTAGTATTATTGAATCTAATTATATACAGAATTTCCTTTTGTAGGAAACCTTTAATTCAAAGGATCTTTTCATATTTTTGACTGTTGCATTAATATTTCTTTTAAGAAGCCAAATACATTTCAGATGCATTATTTGAGTGAGTTACTGGCTAGTCTTTTTGAGTGATTATTTTATTAAATCTAAAATAATGTTCTCAGTGCTCCTTTCTGGCTGCAACATGCACATAAAATAATTAGGAGTGGTCAAGTTGTCTTCTGTGTAATCTTATTCATCATTATAGAACTTTTTGTCAAATAATACTGTTCTAATTTTCAAGTATCTTTCATATTTTCTTGAACACAGTTTCATTAAATCTTCATGCAGATATCAGAAAGCAGACAAAGGTCATAAGGGCCTCCAACTAGGGTACCGTTTCCTTCACTTCAAATGCAAGTGACCAATTTCAGACAAAATTTTAAAAAATTAAAAACACATGTTCAAACCTAAGCTTTCCAAAATGGAAATCAAAAGGATTCATGTCGTGGAGTACTAAATTATATCAAGAAGCAAAACTTGCAACATCTCCAAATGGCTATAGACAAAGCATTTTCCCCAGTTCTTCAGAGGGTTTTCCATAAAATCTGTCCCCTAGAGTTAAAATATCCACTTTACCACATTCTTTAATAAGAATGTATATTAGACTCTTTTAAGGGAATCTACTGCCATTATATATAGTAATCCCAGACCATCAGACTAGCTTTCCTTTGACAATTTTGCATCTTTATCAAAATAGCCAACTCATTACTGCTTTCAGTGTCCAGATGCAAACATTTTATGCTTCACAACAGTATTCCACCCAAGGAATTTTCAAATGATGGCATATTGGCTGAACAGTTATCAGTCAAGGGAAGTAATTGTATTCATTCATTCAGAAACACTTTGGTTGGGTGTTCTGTTCATTTTGCTATAAAATCAAGATCATAGAGTTCTCATACGTTTTCATCAGAAGCATTCCAAGGGTGGTCAGTGAGAAGTCAGGTAGTACACAAATTTGATAGATGACAGATAGAGAGGGAATTTGCCAGCCATCTATACACAAACACATGTACATACACCAAGAAAACCACACATACTTGAATGGAAAATTATATCATCCTTTTGAGCACCCATTAATTGCTAGAAGAGAGGGGTTTTCCTAGAATGATCCACTTGTTGCCTGCCAAATTATCATTTTCCTTAGATATTAAGACTTGCCTATCAGAAGATCATTTTCTACTCTGATCCAACATAGCTATAATTGGCTACATGGAAATTGACAGTTTGGAAGTTGGGGAAAAAATCTTCACTTGTTAATACAGTTATCTGTTAGCATCTATTATATTGCTAGTAATACTTTTAAGATATGGAATAAATAGAGGTGAAATAAATGATCCTTGTCCTTTCTGGGCCATGGTGGTGCAGTGGTTAGAATGCAGTACTGCAGGCTCTGCTCACATTTTCAGATTTCTTGGATCGTGACTGGGTCAAGGTTGACTCAGCCTTCCATCCTTCTGAGGTCGATAAAATGAGGACCCAGATTGTTGGAAGAAATATGCTGATTCTATAAACCACTCAGAGAGTACTGTGAAGTGGTATATAAGTCTAAGTGCTACTGCTATTGCTTTCCAACTGTGATTGTATTTTTTAAAAAGTCAAGAAACAGGTTTCAAAAGTCTTCAGCTTTTCTCAAGTTGGACTTTAAGCCAATCCGTTTTAAAAATAGAACAATCTACTTTTCCTCTATCCTGTATAGCTGGAATTCTATCCATTCTTCCACTCATTAGAGACTCTTCCGCATATTTACCATCAGGACTCATTAGCTATATTCTGCAAAAATAAGTTGACTTTCAAGAAAATAGCTTAATACCAAAAGCTAAGTACGTAGATGTTAGCTCACATTCTTATAATCTCCTCTGCTGCATTTTTTGTTTACTGCAGCATACTTCAGTTTTTAAACTAGTTTTCTATTCCCTACATAGGCATAGTAGCTTTGACTGTGTTTTTTTAAACTTTTTTGAAGAGGTAAAAAATAGAGGACAATGAATATTCATACACTGAGGATCATGTATCAATGAAGGGAGTTGGGTAGAAAGAGAAACTAATAGTTCATCCTCATATCTGATGCACAAATAAGAATATAATTGGGTATCATTCTTGAACTGAATAGACTTTTGTCTCCGAAGTTCAACATTCTGGTGGCACAGGACTTTTGCAGGTCCGTATTTCTCCCATTTTTTTTCTGCCTTTCTAAGATCTCGCAGAATTGGAATGTTCCAGGCCCCATCAATCAAGCAATGTCAACTCATAAGACCCAGGGGACTGCCTTCTCTTTCTGCACCTGCCCTTTGGAACAGCATCTTCTATTCCTTGAGTCACAGATGTTCTCAATCCTGATGACCATTAGAAACCCAAAGATCTGGTCCTTCCTGCAGGAACTAGGCCATGATGTTGTGTTTTCTGATTAATAGTGTGTATCTAGAGTCCCCAGCATGATGTTTTTATTGTTGTGTGTTTTGCTTCTTTTGATGTTAGCTGTTTTTAATGCTCTGGTAAAGCACCCAGAGTTCTTTGGCAGGTAAGCAGCCTTAGAAATCAAATAAATAAAAATCCTGTGTATATGTACATACATATGTACAGATACGTGTCCATCTTGCCAGGTTTTTTAAAAAGAGTTTTTGAAAATATGAAAATAAAAAGGTGAGAAAGAGTGAGGCAGATTTATGTAATTACAGATTCCACCCAGCCAGTGATATTTATAGTTGTTCTGTGCTATAAACACATAGAACCAACTTGCCAGGAGTTTGATACTAGAGCTTGGGAAGTAGAGTTTTGAATGTACCTTGAGACTTCTGATTTGTGTGCACGTTATGAGGTTTAGACCTGCGGGTGATGTAGGTATTGACATGTCCCTTGTAGATATTTTTTTTCCTTTATGAAAATCTCTAGTCTTACTAATCGTGTATTATTTTACAGTGTGCCAAGTGATTGGTATGTATGACTACATTGCACAAAATGATGATGAACTAGCATTCAACAAAGGCCAGATCATTAATGTCCTTAATAAAGAAGACCCTGATTGGTGGAAAGGAGAAGTGAATGGTCATGTGGGTCTCTTCCCATCCAACTATGTAAAATTGACAACTGATATGGATCCAAGCCAGCAATGTGAGTGATTCTTTTCACAATAGTTGCTTAAGATATTATTTTAAAAGAAACATGCAGCATTGCTATAACTCTGCTGTGTTTTGCAGAATGTGGGGCTTGGCTGTGCTATATATTTGCCTAACTCTCTTTGAAGACCTTCTATATTGCAAGCCTAAATTTGTGTTGGTTTTGAGTTCCATTTCCCTTGTAGCATGATACCTTTATCATTTTGCACCATGCTGTTTACATGCCTGGCTCATTTTCCTAGCTTGAATTTTGCTCATTGTTTTGTTTTGCTTATGTGTTGTTTTCCTCCTTTTTCTAGGAATCATATGTTGTCCATCCCCCACTCAGGCTTGAAAGTCCTCAAAGAGACCCACTATCCCATATCACTGTCCAGAGGGATGATGGGAGATGCAGCCTTGATCATGTGACTTCCAGCATGATCATCTACTGCCTTCTGAGTAGAAGAACACACTGCAGAGCAGTTTACCTCATTTTACATTAGTTGCATGTAATCGCAATGTTTTAAACTTAATATCTAAGATATAGAAGCAAAATTACAAAAAGAGTCAAAAACACAGGATAGTGGGTCCTTTTGTGGCTTTCATAGTTACCCACCTATTTCTCACCTTGGCATAGGTGCTTTCAAGGGTATAAATATTTTAAATGCCTATTTTAGCCTTTAAAAACATTTTTGTCATTGCAATTTTGTTATTGCAAAAAGACCCACTATCAAGGAATGCTGCATGTATTATTAAAATTGTTCCAAATGTCCATAAATCTGAGACTTGTATTTTTTGTTTTGTTTTGTTTTTCACTTGTCCAGTGTACCTAGTATTTGTCTTTTTCCTTTTTATGTACTACTAAAAGAACAGGATTTACTATGGTTTAAAGAAAACTAAAATGTGCTCAATTAAAGGTTCAGCTTAAGGTATTTGTATCTTGTATTGTTATATGTTGGGTGTTCTTTTAGTGTCTCTGTGAGTGTGTGTGTGTGTGTGTGTGTGTGTGCGTGTGTGTAAATACATCATGGACAAGAAGTTAATTTCCTTCCATGTGCAAGAAAGGATATAAGTGTATAATACAGTTACTCCCATTACCTTATATTTTGCACGTTTATTTGTAACTACACATAATAAGCACCTTTTTGTTCTGTGTCTCAGATTTCTTTGTGTTTTTATTTTTACCTTTTTATATAAAAATAAAAGAATATAGCATTACCTATTTCTTGAGAATTAACATACCTTTTCAAGTTGACGTTTTATCATCACTGTAATTTAATGACTATGGAACAGACCCTTTAAGCAAGTATCTTATTTTGACAAAAGAATGTATAGAAATACCTTCCTGCAATTAATTTCCAATGTTTACATTTTTTTTAAACTAAACTGTGGAATTTTTATCAGTAACATTAAGTGGAGCTTACAGTTACATTTTACGTAGATGTGTTGTAGCCTAAGCTATATTTGTCTTTTAAATATTAGTTATAAGCTCTTAATTAAATATCTGGTGCAACCAGCACATAGGAAGAAAAGCCCTATGCCTGAAGCACAATATAGCAACTTTACTAATAACCTTAACTTTTTCCGTTTGTTTATGTATTTTATCTAAACTTTTTGCTGGCAATGTTGTAATTTCTTATGTACATTCACATGGTGCAAAGAACAAGAGAAGCTCCTTATACACTTGCACTTCAGTATTTTCATTGGTATGAATGTAAAATATATAAATATATAAAACCTGCAGCTTTAACAATTGTAATACAGTCTTTACAATTAGTTACATGTATAGATAATTAAATTCTTCCTATAAAAGCTAGACTAAATGTCTCTGTGTTCTTGTTCCTGTGTATCTATTGAATTTAGTATAGTGACACTAATCACAAAGGAATACCCCTTATTTCAGTTGCAGTATCAATGACCATCAACAGTTGATTATTTGAATTTACAAGTATAGCTGGTTGTTTTTCAACATGCATCCAAAGTGTCACACAATCTAACTATTAAGTAAGTTTATGGTCCATTAAAAACAAGTCCAATTTTTGCTAGGATGTTCTCTAAGGGAAGAATATCAAAATGAGAGCTGCCAGTGGGAAAGCAATGAACCCTGAATTATTTTATTTTATTTATTTGAATGTATCATTGCCATCATTTCAATTGCATTATTACTATTGCCATAAATGAGTAACTAAGATATTGGAATAAACTTGCATTTCAAAAATTGCATTTGTACTATATTCCATGTGGGCAATTAATTTCTTGAAACATGAATTTAATCCACCTTTGTGGACTGAAGAATCTCAGTATTGAGTTCCAAGTGCCCCATGTGTCTCTGCATTTTGTTCCATGGTGAAACAATCAGTTATGTTCACAGTCAACATGCTAAGGATCTTTTGTGCATTTTAGCAGGCGTTTGTCTTACATACCTTATACTCATTCCTTAGGAATTTAGTAAGAGTCATTGAGTTATGAGTTAGGAAGCATACTTCAGAGGCCTGCTAAACCATGAATGTACTAGGTATTCAGGCAGACCTGTGGGAGGTTGGTTGCTGAGTATTAATTACTATTATTATATTACCTAACCTGGTAATATGCATATTAAATTAAAGCTACCTAACATGATGAGCTGTTTTAGGTAGGTGGTGAATGCATCCTTCAGAGAGGCATTGTTATTTCTTAGAAAAAGACAATAGTATTGAATCCTCAAAATACCATTTCTCAGCTCATTCCTACTGAACATCTATTGACCTATCTCCAATATCCCCTTTGGGAGAAAGGTTGTCAAAAAAGTGATTTGACTCAAGAGAGTCCCAAAGGAAACATTATCCGGTTGCTTGCATGGAGGCAGCATTGATATATGCCCTATAGTTTGAATGGGATAGCAGTAATACAACCTTCTCAGTCATAATTTACACCTCAGAGGCTTTTAATACCTTTGAACATTATAGCAGACTGCTCTTTGGAACACCCTCCCCTTTGAGATCCATTAGGCTCCTTGCTTTCCAAAGAACTTTGAAGACGTAGCTTTTCTCACAAGCACTGAGACAGTAGGAGGCTGCAACCCAGTAAAGTTATTTCTGGATTTGGGGTGTGTGTTGCTTTTGGGAGATATTTGAAGTTTTTTTACTATAATATTGTTTACAAGGTGTTCAGGATTATGGTGCTTAAAAGGGATGGAAACAAATCATTTAAATAAATAAATGATATGATCAAAGTGTGCGATTGTAATGAGGAAATAATCTTGAAAGACGCAGAGATGCAGCCAAGGGAACCGTCAGATAAAAAGCAACTTAGGCCCCAGGAGGAATGTGGATGGGGCAAGAGGCTGAGAAGAGACCCTCCCTAGTTTCTTGGACTGTAAAAGGGATGGGGAGGTTTCCCCAAAAATAAGACCTAACCAGAAAATAAGCCCTAGCATGATTTTTCAGAATGTTTGTAATATAAGCTCTACTCCCAAAATAAACCCCAGTTAAGATCGTCGGCCAGATGGACACATTTAATACTGTATTTCCATGAAAATAAGCCCTAACTGGAAAATCAGCCCTAATGTGTCTTTTGGAGCAAAAAATAATATAAGACCTGGTCTTATTTTCGGGAAAACACGGTATTAACAGAATCTTGCTAGTCTGGAAGTACACTAAGCCAGATGAATATTTTCAAGACCTTAAGACTTTTGGGCACAGGCAAGATGGGGTAGGAGCTTGCCCGGCTGCTATTTTACAAATGAAATTTCAAGTAAATTATAATCTAAGAAATAAAACATGATTATTTTTGCATTGGAAACCAATAGATATATGGAGTTTACTTCTAAGAATATCACATTATTGTATATATCCTGCATAGTTTTATAGCCAGAGAAAACCGAAACTTCAATAGAACTTTTTTTTACGTTTTCCAGAAAGAATAGTGTAGAATTTAAAGGAACAAGAAATCTTATATGGGGTGATGTAACTTCTGGTTTATATGGTAATAGAAAAATAAATGAAAATTCTGTCAATATAATTAAGTACCAATTTAAAATATTATTTGTAATACAGAAATAGGTCTTATTTAACCTGAGAATTTCTCATATATTTCATTTATAATGTTTATAAATCAATAAAATAAATTAAAATGAATAACTAACAAGACCTGAAGAGATATTATGAAATATTTCTGTTTGGAGTTCTATGTTACATTTTTGGACAATAACTCAATGAAGTATGTTGCATTTAGAAGCAATTTCCTCACCTTCAGTATCTTTATATTTGAATGGAGGAATTTTCAGCATTATATTAAAAAGTACTGGGTCTTTTGAGAATGTATTTCTTCTATCTGCCGTTTCTTTGTTGGATTCTTGACCAGTAAGACAGAGGAATTAGAGGAATTCGCCAGCCAGTTAGTTGCCTTCTAACAAAGCACAATGTGAAAATGGCACACTTGGAAATATTGCTGTATTGCAATTCTCATTTAAACATTAACGTACTTCCTAGGGCAATAAAATTAACATCCAAAGAGTCGCAAGAATAATATTCTTTGGGATTAAAAATATATTCTGCTTACAATATTCATACAAATCAAAATAGGAGGATGTGAGCTATTAGTCCACAAAGTCATAAAATGAAAATAGTAATGGATTTGTGATACTCCTATACAGAATTCAAAAATATCTACTGAATCATGTATAATAGGGTCCGCAATATGGGTGTCCTCCTGGATGCATGTCTGTCCTTGGTTGACCATGTGGCAGCCGTCACCAGAGGGGCCTTTTACCAGGTCCGCCTGGTCCTCCAGTTGCACCCCTTTCTGGATCGGGACGCCATGCGCACAGTCACTCAAGCTCTCGTCACTACCCGCCTGGACTACTGTACCGCTCTTTACATGGGGCTCCCTCTGGGATGCATCCGGAGGCTTCAACTGGTACAGAATGTGGCCGCGCGGGGGATTATGGGGGCCTGGGGCAGTGCCCATGTGTCCCCTCTCCTGCGTGAGCTGCACCGGTTGCCGGTGGGCTTCCGGGTGGGTTTCAAGGTGTTGGTGACCACCTTTAAAGCGCTCCATGGACTAGGTCCCAGATATTTACAGGACCGCGTTCTACCAGCCAATAACTCCCACCGACCGGTACGCTCCCGCAGAGAGGGCCTCAGGGTGCCGCCAGCCAGACAATGCCAGCTGGCAACCCCCAGGGGGAGAGCCTTCTCTGTGGGCATTCCAAGCCAAAGACTGGAAGCATAA
>JANHFO010009521.1:2614-26966 GCA_032468095.1 Pareas carinatus | reverse complement strand
CTAGTATAAGCCCTCACCTGGGCGCGATCGGATTGGGAGCGGCTTGTCCTCCAAATGCTCTCTAGGTCTCTTCTCCGACGCTTCATCACCCTCAGCTCCTCCGTATACCAAAGAGCCTGGGTGAGTCGACGCCGGGTTAGAGGTTGACATTTATATCCAATTCTTTGGAACAGGGAAAAAGAATAGGAAAGCTTTATATGGGGCTTATTGCCACCCTTAAGCAGTGTGTTGTCAGATAGTTGGAATTGCTATCAAATTACTTACAGATTACCTTATATATGTATTGGATTTTTAAATGACAAGAGGATCTAATCCAATATTTTTGCTGTTCAGTCGCTAAGTCGTGTCCGACTCTTTGCAACCCCATGGACCATAGCCCTCCAGGCCTCTCTGTCCCTGACAGCCTCGCACAGTCTGCCCAAACTCATGCCTGTTGCATTGGTGACACTATCCAGCCACCTGATTCTCCGCCGCCCCCTTCTCCTTTGGCCTCCCATCTTTCCCAGCATCACAGCCTTTTCTAATGAGTCCTCTCTTCTCATTATGTGGCCAAAACATCTGAGTCTCCGCTTCATCATTTGTCCTTCTAATGAACATTCAGGATAGATTTCTTCCAGGACTGACTGATTTGATCATCTTGCAGACCAAGGGACTCTTCTCCAGCACCACAACTCAAAGGCATCGATTCTTTGACGTTCAACCTTCCTTATAGCCCAACTCTCACAGCCATACATTGCAACTGGAAAAACCATGGCTTTTACTATACAGATCTTTGTTGACAACGTGATGTCTTTGCTTTTTGATATGCAGTATAGGTTTGCTATAGCCTTCCTCTTGAGGAGGAAATGTCTTTTAATTTCCTGGCTGCAGTCACCGTCTGCAGTAATTTTTAAGACTAAGAAAATGACGTCTGTCACTGCTTCTATTTCTTCCCCTTCTATTTGCCAGGGAGGGATGGGGCAGGATGCCATAATCTTAGTTTTTTAATGTTGAGCTTCAATCCAATTTTTGCACTCTCCTCTTTCACCCTCAACAAGAGACTCTTTAGTTCCTCTTCACTTTCTGCCATTAAGGTAGAATCATCTGCATATCTGAGGTTATTGATATTTCTCCTAGCAATCTTAATTCTGGCTTGTGATTCTTCCAGCTCAGCATTTCACATGATGGGCTCTGCATATAAGTCAAATAAGCAGGGTGACAGTATGCAGCCCTGTCATACTCCTTTCCCTATTCCGAACCAGTCAGTTGTTCCATGTTCAGTTCTAACTGTTGCTTCTTGGCTTGCATACAGGTTCCTCAGGAGTAGGGTAAGGTCGTCTAGTACTACCATCCCTTTGAGGACATGCTATAGTTTGTTGTGATCCTACAGTCAAAGGTTTTGGCATAGTCAATGAAGCAGAAGTAAACATTTTTCTGGAACTCCCTTGCTTTTTCTATAATCCAGTGAATGTTGACAATTTGATCTCTAGTTCCTCTTGCTCATTGAAACCCAGCTTGTACTTCTGATAGTTCTTGGTTCACATATTGCTGAAGTCTAGACTGTAGGATTTTGAGCATAACCTTGCTAGTGTATGAGATACACACAATTGTGTGGTAATTTGAGCACTCTTTGGTGTTACCCTTCTTTGGGATTGGGATGTAAAGTGACCTTTTCCAGTCCTGTGGCCATTGTTGGGTTTCTCCAATTTGTTGACATATGGAATGCAGCACTTTAACAGCATCATCTTTTAAGTTTTTCGGTAGCTCAGCTGAAATGCCATCACCTCTGCTAGCTTTGTTGTTAGTAATGCTTTCTAAGACCCACTTGACTTCACATTCCAGGATGTCTGGCGCAAGGTCAGTGATCACTCCATTGTGGATATCAGGGACCTTCAGGGTTTTTTTGTATAGTTCTTCTGTGTATTCCTGTCATGTCTTCTTAATCTTCTCTGCTTCTGTTAGGTCCCTACCATTTTTGTCTTTTATCATGCCCATCTTTGCCTAGAATGATCCCTTGATCTCCCTGATTTTCCTGAAGAGATCTCTAGTCCTTCTCATTCTATTATTTCTCTCTATTTCTTTGCATTGTTCATTTCGGAAGGTATCTTTATCTCTCCTTGTTTTTCTTTGGAATTTAGCATTCAGTTGGGTGTATCTTTCTCATTCTCCCGTCCCTTTTCCTTCCCTTCTTTTCTTGACTATTTTTAAGGTCACATCAGACAGTCACTTAGCATTTCTGCTTTTTCTTTTCTTTGGGATGATTTTAGCTGCTACCTCTTGTATGATGTTTTGAACCTCTGTCCAGAGCTCTTCAGACACTCCATCTACCAGGTCCAGTCCCTGAAATCTATTTGTTACCTCCACTGAATATTCGTAGGGGATGTGACTTTAGTCATAGTTGAGTGGCCTAGTATATTCAATATACTAAAGAGAAAGCATATCTGCTTTAAAGCTTTGTATCCTTTTCAAGGAAAGATGTTACAGCAGCTGGACATGATGTTTTAACTTCTCTTGTTCTCTACCTACATATTTTCAAGGAATATGAGTAAAACATAAAATTAAGGAACACTGTCATCAGGTACAATATTTTACTCTGAGTTTATCTTTGGATAAACTATAAAATGCAATACTAATTTTGTCGGAAGCTATTTCCAGCTTTTTGCCTATATATTTCTCTCTCTCTCAGGAGCACAAAGAAGAACATTTCGCATCTATTCCTTCAGAAGTCTGTACTTCATTTGTGAAAATAATTGAAGAAGTGCTTGGATCTCCACCAGATCTGGAACTGCTGACGCTGATCTTCAATTTCCTCGTAGCAGTTCACCCTGCTACCAACACATATGTTTGCCACAATCCCAGAGACTTCTATTTTTCCTTGCATATAGGTAGATGAAATATTACATTTGATACGAGTCAGGAGAACAATTTTGCAGTAGAGGCTTTAGGCACCCAACATAACTTTTTCCCCTCCTTCCTTTACAAGATCTGATCTGTCAAGTCTTCCAGTCCTCCAAGGCAATTTTGAGGTAGAAAGCTCTGCAAGAGTCTATTGTATAAAAGCATGCTGTTCCATTGAGGAAGACACTAGTAGGTTACCATTCTAAGTAGTAGAACTATTGCCAATAATATTTTATTCTAGTCCCCCATTTGAGTCGTTCTGTAACCTCTGCTTTGATTTATTTCTTCCTGACATCATTGTATTTATAATTAGTTCAGTTATGTTAAATGACAGTGGCCTCTATCTTACAATATTGAATTCATTAGTATAAAAGATATGTGGTTTGAAAAAACCAAAAGGAATGATTTAGTGAAAATGTAACATTGCGATGTAAACTCGAAGAGTAGCTATGACATGACATTTTATCATCAAGAATCTTTTCAGTAAACGTTTGTGTTAATGTCATACCTAGCTGATATGAGCTGCAATTTTCTATAAACAATGAGTTTTTTGTAGCTTTAATATGACCAACTTTTTTTGATAGATTATTGTGTGAGGGTACTTATATTCATGTGAAATTCTGCTAGAAAGTTGCTCATTTTATCTTCTCAAAAGCTCTTAACGTTAGCTCAAAAGAACCTTGTTAGATCTTCATTATATAGAAGGAACTTCCAAAGCTTTCTGATTAAACGGAGACACTATAGCCCCTATGTACATTTATATTAAATATTGCAGATGGTAAATTGTTCTTGAAATTAATAATAAAATGTCCTTTCCCATTCTCAGTATTTTACCATTAATTTCAAAAGCAAAAATAATGAACTGCCCCACATAGCTTCTCTTTTACAGACTTAAATAGCTAAGCATATTTATTAAACTTGCTCAGGGAGCCTGTCAGTTTATTTGTGATGTTCTTGGGCTTGAAAATTAAAGCTCCTGTGCAAACAGATATTGTGATGCAATTCTTTCCATAGCTAATACACATCACTGAACTCATACATCTGAGCAAATATGCATATCATTACATTGCACATTTCTGGCTTCTTCCCATCTCTTAGAGCAAAGAACACATATATTTTGTTCTTTTTTAGGATTAGTGTCAGCAGAAGTAAAGAAAGATTGTATGTTTGTTCAAGAAGGTTTTGATGGATAACGATGTTGACTTAAGATCATATTTACAAGTATAGTTCAAAGTCTAAGCTTCTGAGTTTTTAATTTTATCTTTAAGAGTGAAATCATCTGAGGTGTTAAGTCACTGTGTTTGCTTTTTCTAGATGGCAATATTTTTCAAGAGAAGGTTCAATCCATCATCTATATGAGAAATTCAAGTAGTGGTGGAAAATCTGTTGACAGCCCAGTTTTAGCTATGATGAGCCCAGCTAGATTTTCTGCTGTCCAGCAAGGTAAGTAATCAAAATAATAATATGCATTCTTAAAAAGGCTGCAAATGATTTAATCATTGGAACATCATTTGTATTATAGTTGTTAAAACTGAACACAAGAGATTTGAAAGATGAAATGCACATTGATCCAGTTTGTAATGATGAAATCAATATACTTACTCTTCCTGACTTAACTGTATATTAGGAAGCAAGTATAGAGCAGAAAGCATCAAGGGCTGAAGTTGACAGTGCAACTGTCTCTACTGGCTCTACTGAAGTCAAAAATTGTAACTAGGCTGTTTGTAGAAACTGGCAGTGGAAAGAACTGGAAGTAGACTTTAGAAGTCATAGGAACTCATGTCATCAAATCAGAAATATACAATTGTCTTTTATTATCTTTAATTTTGCCTTAAATAGAAAACAGGGTGATGAAGAGCCATGTGAATGATTCTTGATGAAGAAGACTATCAAAGTGTGCTTAAAGTTGCCCTACAAGTGCTTTACAGATTAGTTGCAAGAACAGAATTACTAAATGTATTAGTTTCATTACAATCATTTTTGTGGAAGAAATGTGAATGATGTGTGGCATATCTGTTTTCTCAGGAAATGATTCTTCTGAAGCAAGCAACTCACAAAACACAATTCATCCGGCACCTGAAAGACTCTGTAAAAGCTTACCATCATCTCCTATATCCTCCCCTAGAATGCATCAAGGAGGTTTCTTTAGGAATATAGGCTGGAGTGCTGAGAATCTTCATGAAGTCAGAGAGGCTAAAGGAGTTGAGCCACTCCAGAAAAACAATTTGGTAAAGCACTCAGAAGCCTTCAAAAGGACTCAGGAAGAGCATTTCATTAGTAGTTGCGAATCTGCAAAAACAGTTGTGGGCTTGGAAGGAGCACCTGCTGAGAGACTGGGTGTTTCAAGAGAAGAGATAGAATTGCTAGATAAAATCTCTGAGAACCATGAAACAATTTCAGGAGTGAAACCTATTGAATATAATGTTATTCCTGAGTTATCGCTGAAGCGGCCTGATAATCTGAAGGGGTTGTCTCCTGTACAGAAAAGTCATGGCAATATTGCAGGCTTGGGATTGGCCTTCTCTGTTCACGCTGGAGCTAATGTATATCGCTGGCCAAGCTGTAAGAATGTGCCTTCAGAAGATTGGGAACATCTTACCTTTTCTTCAGCTAATGAATGGGCTCCACAAAAATTTGAAAGCATGTCCAGTAGGTAAGTGGTGACGGCTGTGCACCGGAACAGTTTGCTCATTCATGCTATTTTATTTAAGATACTTGATACAGATTGCATTGGGAGTACCGTGTTTTTTCTTTTTGGGGCTATGTGCCTTGAAGTCAGTGTTGACTCTTGGCAACTGCCTGGACAAGTCCCTTCAGTTTTCTTGGCAAGATTTTGGAAGTAGTATGCCGTTGCCTACATCCTAAATCTGAAAGAGAATGACCGGCAGGATGAGTTTTGTTCCTGCTTAATGCCCAAAGATAGCTTAGAGCTGTCTTTGTGCGTTAGGCAGAAACAAAACTCACTTTCCTGGTTTCCAGCCTAGTGCCTTAACTACTACACTAAACTGACTGCTATTGGGACTAGTACAGTTATATAAGTCAATAATTAAGGCTCTGTTGAAGTAACTAATACCTGAATTATTCTTCTGTACATAAACCAGTAAAAGAAAAAAATCTACCTAGCAAGAACATTTCCAGTAACTTGCCTAGTTACAACTAAGATTGTAATGTATCACAAAGTGCAACTACTGTGTATTGTGAGACAATGGCAACATATACTTCAAATTGAATTCTTATTTTTGTTCACTAAAATTTTAATTTGATTAGTGCAATAACTCTGCTTAATAATGGCATCAGTGTTTAATCCTTTACTGTGCTACTGTTATTTAATTTTTGCTAATTGTTGATGGTAATAAAGACTGACTGAGGGACTATAGTGCAATCATTGGCATGCCACATGTTATTGAAAACTTGTGTTATGGTAAAAATGTGGAGGAAATGGCCTAGTGCAGACTGTAGTATTTTCCCCTTTTCCAAATTTGTCTGGTAGAAGCAATTTCCTTTCATTATATACCAGTATAGGATAGCCTAAAAATACAGGGTTTTATTCTCATCAGATCAACAGAAGATTGCCTTGTACTCATATGCCATGGTCTTTATCACCTTCTGCGAAGAATTCTTTTAATTTTGCCCGATGTCATGCTTCCAGATGTATTGGACAAGCTGATTCAGCCAGACATTCTCATAGTTCTTGTGAACCATCCATCTACTCTCATTCAGCAAGGAGTCATTAAAGTAAGGACCTATGTGTGTGTGTGAGTGTATGAATGAGAGAAATGGGTAGAAAGAAATATATTTGTATTGCAATAATTAAGAAGTGAGGATATCCCACTGAAATAGAAATTAGGAACATCCACTGAAGCTAATCATATATATATAAAGAAATATCCACCATTTATAAAATGCATTGGTCCAGAATATATTTCCTTCCCCTCTCCCTCCTGAGACTACCTGACTCCATGATGAATCTGGATGTCTTAGAACAATAGAAACAATACACAAACTATAAATAAAGCAGAAAACAGATAAAACATATCCATAAGAGATAGCCATCCAATACAACAGAGAAAATCCTATGACAGACTCGCTACCCACATTAAACAGGTCTGGGGAAAAGAGATATTTCTAGAAACTTTTTAAAGGAAAGCAGGGTAGGAGCCATATGAACCTCTGAGGAAGTGCTGTTTCAGAAGAAAGGCACAGTGATAGAGAAGGCCTGCTTTTGGGGTCCTGTCAGATGACAATGTTTGTCTGATGGAGCATATAGAATGCCAACTATGACTGATTGAACAAGAAAGGCAGAAGCTACCTCAGATAGCCAGTCCCTAAGTCATGAAAGTCTTTATAGTTGATAACTGGCACCACAAATTGGATCAACTGACGTTTTTGTGTTGCGCAATGACCTTTAGAGCCACTATCACTTTCTCTTCAAGTAGGAACTGTGAGTTCAGATTGCACACTAGTTCTGAATGGGGAAGTGCTATCTCATCTAGAACTAAAGGCGAAAGATTCTCTGGGATCAGGTGGCTAAATATCCACAACCACTCAGACTTGGTGGGGTGGAGCCAGAATCTGTTTCTCCTATCCTTACAGCCTCGAAAGAAGAGGTTAGGACTTCGACAGACTTTGGTCTGTTTCAGTGAAACTATTTACAATAAGCAGAGGCTAAATGGTGTTGTATGTTTCATTCAGTGAAGCAACTTTATTTGAATTAATTTACAAGTGGTACTTCTTTAACAACCATTTATTCAGCAGCTGTTTGAATAAGTGGTAGTTAAGATCAGTCTTTGAAGTTCTCTCCATGCTAGCACCTCTACAGTTATATGATTACAATTCATGCGCTTTGACACCTGATCCTGTTTCCAACCATTGCAGCATCCTGTGGTCACAAGATCACAATTTGGAAACCTTCCCTGCCAGCTTCCCACAACAAATGAATGGGGAAACTAGCAGGAAGTCAAAATTTGCAATCCTGTGAAGTTCTTGTTTAATGACCTGCATGGTCCTTGCTTAACAGTAAATGGAGACTGCTGAAACTGCCATCCCTAAAAAATCCTAAGTCATGTGACACTGTGTTTTACAAACACATTGCTTAGCAACAAAAATTCCAGCCCCAATTACCATTGATGACAACGTGTATTTTTAAAAATCAAAATAGTTATCAGGCATGAACTTTCCAAACACCTCTTTCTGTGGTATTTATATTTCTTCAATCTTTGAATTAGTGTGAAATTGAGTGAATACTGTTGTTCATTTGTTCCTCTTACAGCAATGATCTGTTTTGTGAACCTATTCAGTTTTTAATTTTAGATTTAATTCTTCATAATGTTAAATAATCATCATTGTTCTTTAGAGTTATATTATTTTTCATTAGGGAAAATTAACTAGCAGAAAAGTTTTATTTGTTATGTGGAAATGAGATATTGTCACAGTGGGCTAGTCCTAATTTGACATAGACTTAAAAATATGTGTTACTCTAATTAAAAAAGCATTTTAACATATTCACAAGGTACTTATTTGCTACAAACAAATTAAACTTAATTTCCTGAAACTATTCTACTAATTACTTCTGCGCAATTACCTACTATTGCTTAAAAATACTTGCGAGAAAATTTTCTTTTATAATTGTTGCAGTTTTCCCAGTGTCATATCCAATGTTGTATCCATTTCTTGTCTGGGGAAGACAATATACAATATTTTAAACAGTGCTTTTTTGTCATAGAACGTACCGGGATATAGTTCCGGGCACTTTTTTTGCCTTAAATACAATAAATTAAATTTATATTAAGAACTAAATATATAATGTTTTTAAATAAAAGAGTAACAAGATGTGAGTTCCGGCAACTTTTTTCTTACAAAAAAAGCACTTATTTTAAAAGATCAGAGCATGAGTTAATTTAACAACAGGATTAACCTGTTCAGGATCCATCATAAGCTCTCCTATTTCTAATGAAATATAAAACAGTTTGGGATGGAGTTTCTTTTTGCCTACTTATTTCTTCAAGCATTTCATTTTATTAATGTATTTTATCAAAGCTAAGTAACGCTTGAGTACTTTACAAATCATGCACAGTAACAATGTACTTACCAGTGAGAGTACAAATCCTGTTCAAAATCTCAGAATAGATTACAAACTCCAAATCTTTATTTTTTTCTCTCTAGCTTTTGAACACCTATTTCAGCAGAGCAACTAGAGAACAAAAGGAGAAGTTTTTGAAGAACCGAGGTTTCTCCTTGTTAGCTAATCAGCTGTATCTTCACCAAGGAACACAGAAACTTATGGAATGCTTTCTAGAAATGGTTTTTGGTGGATCAGTTGGCCTGGATGAAGAGTAACTATAGTTTCCCTCCCTCTTTTGACAGATAATGCATTTTTAGGAGAAATAAAGATTTGAAAATGTGCTGTAGGCATATTAGGTTCATGTCACTCGGATTCTGGAGATTCTGAGTATTTTAATGAATTAACTGAACCAATGAATGCAATTATTATAAACAGTGTGCCATCACTCGAAGATAGCATGATCTTACTCGTTTTCAGATTCCTTTTTGAAGGTGATTGAGTGATGATATTTTTTCTTCTTGACTTCCATATTAAGAGAAAGAGAAGAAATCTTTGAGATCTAACCTTCCTAGTTTTGTGCACTAAAGGAGGAATCCAGTATAATTTGTGCATATTCCTGATAAAACTCATAGAATGTCATTAGACTATCATGACTTTTAAGGCACTGAAAGAAAGGGAAGTTTATTTTTCATAATTGTATTATTTCAATATTGTTCGGTGTAACATATCAAACCTTTATTCATGACCAATATATTTTATTGATAGCAAGGCTTTATTTCATTCTTACGGTAATAGCACTTACATGAGCAATTTCAGGCTAGTAGTCATTGAATTGCCTATAACAATATGGAAGCTAGATTAAATCCTAAAACAGTGCTGTGGTAACAAAATAGTTAATTAAAAGTAATGTAATGTTGTGTTATTATTCACTGTTACGAGTTCCATTTATCCATACAACTTATCATTGAGCAAAGGTTTTTACATGTAAATTGATAAATTCATATTATAGTTGAGTTTCTTACTGTCAGTAACAATACATAATATTTCTATTTTATAAATCTAAGCTTTTTTGCTGCTCTGAGTTTAAGATTGCATTATTATTGTTTTTATAGCTTTGTTCTAGAAGATATGAAAAATGCTGGAGTTTTTCAAAAATGGTGTGTAATTCCTGTTCTGGGCCTTATTGAGAATTCCCTCCATGATTGCATCCTGTTACATAACTCCTTTTGTTTTCTGCTGCAAGTCATAAATTCTTGCCCTAAAATGGCAGACATGCTGTTGGATAATGGCTTGTTGTATGTGCTCTGTAATACTTTAGCAACACTTAATGGACTCGAAGCCAAGTAAGTGGCATTGTTACTTTTATTCTGTTGTAGAGCAATGAGATAATTTAGATCTGAGATACTCCATGTAAGGTGCAGGCTTCCATGGAATGGTGTGAATTGGAGAAAGACATAAAGCCATTCATGTCATAGGATCTGGTTATTTGAGGGATTGACTGTCTTAGATGTGCCAGGCAGAATGGGGTCTGCTCCAGGTCCCATCAATTAAATGGCATCTTTTAAAACAGAAATTTAGAGATTATTCTAATTCTAAATTACAGTTTACAGTTGCAACAATAAAAACTAATACAAACTAAAAACATAAAAAAATAGGAAGAAAAAATAGAAGGGGCAGAAAAGAAAGAGGAAAAGAGGAAAAATGAAAAAGAATATAGTAAAGGAAAAAAGAAATATATAAAAATGACTTTCAACTTTAATCACAAGTACGAACATAGTAGCATTGCTTAATTAGCATATTACCTATTATGTAACTTTGAATGCTGTCACTGAAAATAGCTCTGAACTAGCCAGGTTCATGAATCATTTTCAGAAAATTTACAGCTTTTAAAGAAATGCAGTTCTAAACAGAATGTTTGAGATTGCCCAGTAACTCATTGGAATGAAGTAGAGCTGAATCAGTTGAATGTGGATATGGGATTTAATTAATTGATTCATCATTTTTTCCACAGCATTCTCTCAAATGACTCCCAATTACTTGTGTGTGATATACAGCAGTTACTTGCAGCAGTGACAATCCATGCCTGCAGTTGTTCAGGAACACAATATTTTCGGATTATTGAAGATCTCATGGTGTTACTTGGACATCTGCAGATGAGCAAGAATGACAGAACACGGAGTAAGCTCCAGATTCGTTTGTGTGAATAACCAGTTTGAAATTATTTACTCTTTGGAATAGTCAGAAAAAAAGATTGCTTATTAATTTAATCTCTGTTACTTTCAGAAATGGCAGTTAATTTGCAATTCACAGTCCTGCAATCAGCTGTAAAGTATATAAAATCTGTAGGAAATCCAGATTCAGAGCACTTAAACGATTCACTCCCTTTATCAGTTGTAGATCATCTGGCTATATTTCAAAAACGTAAAAGCATTGCTGGTAAGTAATGAAAAATCACGGTTTTTTGACTGAGCAACCTTTGACTATAATTTGTTTACTCACTATTTTGTGGTGAAGCATACGGTGTTTTTTAAAGTTTTATTTATTGAAGATGAATAAACATTAAAATAAAGATATACTGTACCTTTATAACAAAGCCTGATCAAAACATTAGCTATTATGTTAATTAAATATATGAGCAGAATCCCTTGACCTGTTTTTATCCTTTAATTCATTTTGCTAAATAATTCTGCCTTATACAAAGATCCTTGTCAAAAGAGAAAAAAATTCCGTTATCATCACTAATACTGTGGATACTTGATATTTACAATTTAAAACTTCATCAAGGAGTTTATCAGTGAAGTTTTATTGGCATTTCCTTTTCCTTTTCAAAGCACCAAGAACATTTTCCGTTCGTCAATCTGAGACATTCCTAATGACAATGCATACAATTGCAAGTGAAGAACTTGATTTTATGATGCTGCGGAGAATGAATCAAGATAGTTCCCTTTGTGCCACTGAAGCAGAGCTTATACAGAGGTTACAGAGGATTACTGTACTAACAACCAATAGATTCATGTATCAAGGTAATAATATTTTCCCCAAATTTTTATTAAAATTAATCCACAGTGCTAATACCAGCTTTCTTAAGGAATCTTTGGAATTCAGTAAGACACATCACTTGATCTATATGTCAGAAATAATCAGCAGAATTCTACAGATCAGTAAATCTACAGCAGAAAGAATCATATATTGTAATTATTTATTAAACCATATATTAAAATTTGCCTTAAAGAAGAAGTTATGCAGGTTATGGTTCATTATAATGTTAGATGTCGCATGACAGAGTATTTTGCATGTCCTGGCTATTGCTTTTAATTTAAAAAAAAACCAATAACAGAGACGAGTGCTTTAAGTGTTGGTTTTGAATTGCTTGAGATCTAAATTCTTCAGCATGTCTCTGCATCCCATACAGATTCATTCTTGAGGAATAAAATGTAGATCAGATTCTACTTCTATTGCTTAGTAAACCAGGAGGCTTGAAGCAACTAAGAAAAGGCAGAAGATGGATGAAGGAGATACTTGGATAATGGTGGAATGGATAGGCCTCAGGGTAGGAGGCAACTAAAAACGGAAAGACTCAAGTAGAAAGATCAATGGCAGAATGTGGCAGACTATGCTTGAGGGAGGGAGGTGAATGTGCATTTATATGGGGTAGGTCTGGAAAGAAATGATAGAAACATTACACATGATTTTGGAGATCCTGATTACACCCTGGTCTTGTGCTTAGGTTCTTGGATGAATTACTTGCCTTTTACCATAATCAGTTTTGCCTTTATGCGATATAACTATCCATGACATGCATTGTGTATATGACAAATCCTCCCCTTCTGGTGACCAGTTTGGGTTACTAGTTTCTTAAGTTCCAGATTTGTACATATTTTGCATTTCCAATCCAGTTTATGACTCTGGTGTTATAGAATGCACTAGCATTCATATTGTACTTTGTTATTTGTTATTTGCACAAAAGACTGGTTAATTTCCATTCAGTTCTCCACCATCCCTGTGATAGAGTTTTTAGTAGCAACAAAAGATTCAGTGGGGCAGGAAAGCAGTGCTGCACGAACGAATTTTTGCTCAAACCTATGTCTTTGTACCATATAAAGAACTGCAGAAGCAAATATTGTTCCTCATTTAAAAGCAGGTCATTGTTTGTTCTTCCTTAATATTTGTGCCCAGGATACACGTACAGTACTCAGAATGATTTTGATTTTTTGGCTTCTTTAACATTTGTTATGCATGTGTCCCACTGTGAGTCCTGAGTTAAGCAACCCATTTCTTTAGGGATCCTGAGCCCAGCTCCATAGTATCAGGGCTCTTCATTTCAGACTTCGCCTCCTATCTTGTCCTTGAAAGTAATCGATGGTGTAAGTTAGGAACTCTTAAAAGCCAGGATTTGCTTTCGGGTGACTGAGCCCCTTGCTGCACTGCCTGTTGCTCCTCTCTGCAGCTCCATTTTTATTTTCAGTAATTTTCACCATATATTTTTTTCGCCCTGTATTTTTAAAACATTCCAAATCCTTTATTTAGAAATGTTTGCGCATTTAAATGCAAGATACTGGTACAGTTTAAAACTTGATATGAAAAAAATAACATGTTGCCTGTCTTGCCAGCTGGCTTTATTTAACAATGATTCAATATATTTTTACATGTCTTTTAATTAACACATCGTCTTAGTCTACTTTGATTTTTACAGCAAAGAAATAACAGCCTGAAGTCCTTTTAATGCAAACTAAAGAATTGAATAAAATTCGGTTACTTTCAATTCAGTTGCATTCAAAATTGTTATTTTACCGTGGTCCTCCAGCGCAGCTTGGACAGTAGGATGACTGTGGCCTTGAATCAAGACAGTCTGGGTTAATGTTGACTGTATAATCCTTTTTAAAATTTGCAGATCTTACTGAAAATTGCCCTGAAATGATTGAGATCCCATTCCAGAACAGATCTTCAGTTTCTCAACAGGACAAGACTGAAAAGGAAGATGAAGAGAAGGAACTTACCCCAAGAAACACTTTCTTGAGAGAAATGTTTAAAATAATGATCGAAGGAATCGGATTATCTGTTGTAAGTGGTTATGCTTTGTACTACCTCACAAAGTTCATCAATTCCTGTGATCCAGTCTACACTGTTTAGGGTAGAGTGACCCTTGGCATTTTTCGGGCCATGGGCCACATCCAGCCCTTGGACTAGGCTTGTCTGGTCTGTGGTGGCAGAAGGTGGCGGCAGAGGGTGACAGTGCCCCTCCACAAAAGTCCTAGTTTCTCAGTTGGCCCCTTGGGAAAATTGATTGTCCATCCCCATTGTAGACAGATATTTCTTCCTTTTTGCTTTCCCCACATCACTTTTAACCTATTAGCAGTCCACAACATTTTGTCTCCATGGACTGGCAGCGGTGGTGGAGGGGATGGTTTAGTTGGTACAACCCAATCGCCATAGACTGGTACCGATCTGTGGTCCTATGGTTGGAGACCCCTGCTATAGAGTACCTGTTAGAATGCGTCAGTATATCTGCCTGGGGTGCAGCGGGCTTTGAATGGAAATAAAGTAAATAATATACGTGTTGCACATTATTTTATACAGACTGTACAGAATTGCAGCATTCTGATTTTTCAACCTACCCAGAATCAATGTTTTGTTGGTTGGAGTCCTTCCAGATATTTTAGTAAAATTTATGGTTTATGTCCACCAACAATGGTGTGATGTATATATTTGTAAAGAAAAATCCTTTAAGAATACTTCATTTAGTCAGATGCTTGTATTATATCAGTCATGTGTTTTGTTCTTAGATGTGAGGGAAGAAATTTGGGAGATAACTTAACTTTTCTCATACCTAGGGCACTACCAGATTAAGCACCCCCAAACAGCAGTGGAAGAAAATTCTCCTGTCTTGTAAGGATACTTTTCGAGTGCAGCTTGGACGACTGCTGGTGCATGCTTTGTCTCCAACACGTTCATTGCAAGAACGAAAGCACACTTTGGAATTCTTACATGAAATTAACCACCAGGAGATTTTGAGAGATTGCTTAAGTACAAGTTTGCAGGTAAGAATTCTAGCACTTTTAAATGCTTGAAGGAGATTTCTCTAATGTTTTCTGAAGAATTCGGATAGTTTATTTAAGCTCTATTATAGTTAAAATGTCAAAACTCCATGGAGAGATATATAATATAATATAATATATGTGTACTTTCTGTTAGGTTTTGCTACCTGTTTTCTTGTAGGGAAGTCAGGTGAAGGCAATGGCTAGAGATGGAGGCAACAGCGGCAGAATTAGAATTGTCAATGGGGATATGATTTGGCAAATCAAGATGAATTAATAGCATTTCAGCATAGCAGTAGAGAGAGTCTCTCTGTTAGACTGCAGGCCCATTTAGCTCATTTCTGTTGACCCTGAAGTATAGTGGAAGCTCTCTTTCTGTGTCTGAAGTTATTTTAGTTGTACACCAGTGCTATGTCATTGAGCTGTGACCTTTTGTTTAGTAAGTATTTTAGTAGTTACATCTGTTAAAAGAACTATCTCATGTTAAGAAAAGGCCCAGGCCTATGACTTTGTTGTCTTGTTGCATCACTAGTGATATGAGTGTCTTTCAAGCCTTGTTTGAAAGTATCTTTATATAACTTGTAAAGACGTTTAGGTATGCCAAAGAGTTATGCATTTTCAGTGGGATTTTTGACACTAGTTTTATGAATAGCAGTTTACAGGCAATCCTTGACTTACAACAGTTTGTTTAGTGACCGTTCGAAGTTACAGCAGCACTGTAAAAAATGGCTTATGACCGTTTTTCACTTTTACAATAGTTGTAGCATCTCCTTGGTCACATGATCAAAATTCAGACACTTGGCAAGTGCCTCAGATTTATGATGAGATCATGTGATCACCTAGGAGCACAGTGGCTCATGTGGTTAAGATGCTGGGTTGGAGGTTAGCAAGCCCCCATTCGAGATCCAAGTATTGCTTCATGGTTGGACATATCGCTCCAAATGCTTGATGGGGACATGAAAAGAGCCCCCATGGCCGTTCCCTATGCAACGGTGATGTCACTGGCTAATCCTTTCAATCTGAAAGTGCCTTCAGTGGTGCCTTTGACATGAATGGGACATGGATGTGATCACCTTTTGTGGTCTTCCGGCATGCAAAGTCAGTGGGGAAGCCAAATTCACTTATCAACCGTGTAATTCACAACTGCAGCGATTCACTTGACAATTATGGCAAGAAAGGTTGTAAAATGGGGTAAAACTCACATCTGTCTTGCTTAGCAACAGAAATGTTGGGCTAAATTGTGGTCATAAGTCAAGGACTACCTGTATCAAGCCCCTCTGCACCTCTCTGCCCCTGTTTAATTTTGATACACGTATTTTAATTAGTTTTTAAATTGGTTTTATGATTGGATTTTCAGCCTCTTTATATTTGTCCCTTTTAATTGGTTTTTAAATTTTGTATTGTCTTATTTATATGTTCTGTTATTTTGTTGTGTTTTTTAAATGGCTGTGCACTGCCCTGGGTCCCTTCGGGGAGAAGGGCGGTATATAAATTGAATTAAATAAATAAATAAAATAAATAAAAATAAAAAATATAATAAATCAGCTATCCATGTCCCTTTCAATTTTAAAAGGCATTTAACATATTACAGGAGGAACTGTTGTTCAAACATCAGAAACTCCAAAATCTTCTTGAGTGCATAAACATCTTGAATACACTTTGAATAATTATAAAATATGTAAATGAGTATTTTTACCTGAATTTTTTCTATTGTCCTTAGTTTGTAACTATTCTATTATTATATATTATTATTATTATTGCAGCATGGGCCTAAGTTGTCACTTTACTTATTTGAATTAATGCATGATCACAAAGATGAATTAACCAAAGAAGAACAGGTATCGGTTGGAGCATTCATGAACACATTAAAGCTTTGTGGGTACAAGTATATTCCTCTCAATGCACCACCGAAACCTGACCTCATAAAAGCAATGAAAGAGGTATGTAAATATATAGAATATACTGATCTCACTTGATTACATTTGTATCATTAACATATTTGCAAAACTAGATGAGGGGCATGCAGCAACAATTTTGCATTTTCAAATCAACATGAACGCTGATATTCATTCAAGGACACATTTGTCTCCAAATTATGTAGTATAGTTGTCTCAAGAAGAAATATGTGTAGAAATGAACATGCTAGGAAAGGATTTGCACAAAAAGCCTTATTATTATTTGAAGAAAATCATTTGCAAAAAGTCCATACAGTAGGAAAACTGTAGACAGATATGCAAAAACAATGATAACTATTTGTGTGTAATGTCTTCACTGTAAATTGGAGCTTTGTCTCAATAAATGTATTTCTTAAAATAATTGTAATGCATTAAATAAAAATAGGAAAACATGTATCTTTCAGTGAAATTTGGCTGCAATAGGTAAGTAATATTAAAGTATTGGAAATACTGTACTTGATATTGGGTACTATTAAGAAAATAGCTGAAAAAGTGAATCATTTTGTTTTAAACTGCTCATCAGGACCATAAGAAATACATGTCTGAAGAAAAAGGGAATAAAGCTGCTTGGGAAAAGATAATGGCCAACAACTGGCAAACGTAAGTTGCTACTGCTTTTACTAAGAATAAAAACAGATGTTGCCTCAACCATTGAGCCCTCATCAAGACAGGCAACAGTCTAGTTTCCTTCCTTCTTCTATAATATGGACCATAAAACTAAAGATATTGTTGCACTGTGCTTTTCTTTCCCTCTGTGTGTCTTGGCAAAAGAATGGAATAGAAAAAATAAAGCATGCCATGTGCTTCATTATTATACAGTGTGAGATGGACAAGTCAGACAGCATAAAATTGCTCTTTCTAGCATCAAAGGTCTTCTCTTTTTATCCATTTCTTTTTACAGTAGGATAGTTTCAATGTCACATGCTATCAAATTCAGTTATGGTTATGTTAGGGTTATATGGGTTGTGATCCCTTTAAGAATCCTACAGGTTGGTTTACTGAATGGCTGACCAGCTGAACCAAGCTGAGCCATACACATCGCAATTAGATCAGAACGTAGAGTATATAAGCAGCAGACTTGAATTCATTCACTCTCTCGCTTTGTGACTCTCGCTTTGTGATCTACCTCTCTGTTTTGGTTCCTGTATTGCTGTTTATTGCTGGCCAACTTTGTTGGCAAAGATACTGCAAAGAACAACTTGCTAACTTGGTTAGTAGAAGGATTGCTTGACTGTGTTTTGAGAACTGGACTGTTGACTTTGAGATTGGACTGTGTTTGACTATTCTGAGTATAAAGACTTTTTATACTTATCTGCAGTCTGTGATTGTGTAATACTGGCTTACACTACTACTTTCTAGTACAGGCACTTTCGTTCTGCGCACCGTCCTTGCAATCAAGGAACCTGCTTGTGGCCAACATTGGTTATAAGCCAGGGGTGCCTTGACAGGTTATACCCAGCATTATCTCAGAAGTCGGTGATTTGAGAAGTTTCTTTTGAATCCTACAACCCATATTGAATCCTGACTTTAAAAAATCTTTTAAATTTAGAGGAGACATTGGGGGGGGGGAGGGTTTGACTAAACTAAAAGAGAAGAACAGAAAAAAAACTTTTCCATACAAATGGAAAATCCCAGCTACAATTTGACATAGTGCTTGCTTTCTTTGTTCCTTAATATAGGTGGTGCTATCCTTTTAAATTGGTATTTCCATTTAGTCTGTTTCAGCGCTTGGATGCAAAGTCAAAGGAGATTTCTAAAATTGCAGGGGACATCACTCAGGCTGCCTCTCTGTCCCAGGGAATGGAAAGAAAGAAGGTGATTCAGCACATCAGGCGGATGTATAAAACAGACTTAAGTGCCAGCAGACACTGGCAGGAGCTCATTCAGCAGTTTACACACGATAGGTAAGCAGCTACCTTTCTGTCTTTCAAAAAATCAATGACCGCTGTTGTTACTTAATGAGAAAAAAATCTGAGATAGCTGTTCCCATTTGTGAAACAAAATTTGATTTACATTAAGATTTGTATTTTAGAAGGACAGTTGCAAACATTCACTTGAAACTGCCTTTATTTCCTTTATTTATTTATTTTATTTTATTTAATTTGTATGCCGTCCCTCTCCAAGGACTCAGGGCAGCTCACAAAACACTACATTAAAAAATATTTAAAAACATTTAAAAAACTTTAAAAGACACTCACACACCATTCATGGCCGGATCTCACGAGATCACCAGGCGAGATTGCCCCAAGCCTGCCGGCAAAGCCAGGTCTTCAAAGCCTTTCGGAAGTCCATTAGGGTTGGAATGGTCCGGATCTCTGGAGGTAATTGGTTCCAGAGAGCTGGGGCAGCCACGGAGAAGGCCCTCCTCGGTGGGCCCGCCAGTCGACATTGTTTAGCTGACGGGACCCGAAGGAGACCAACTCTGTGGGATCTTACCGATCACTGAGAGACATGCGGAGTTTGCTTTAAAAAAAGCATACTGCAATTCTACAAACTCAGTATAGGGTGAGAATGTTATGAACCAGATAACTGGTTCTCTGCTATAACCTAAAAATCTGGTCAAGTTATAGTAAAGTAAAGTAAAGGGAAATGTGGAAGGGAAAAACTCATCATATTTCATTCCACATTAATGTATCACTGAAATGGCAACCTGATTTATTTGTCCTTCACAATTGCCATCTCCAGCTTTATATCTCCTGAGGAAATGGCTGCTTCTTATCCTTGCGTAGCAAAATTGCATATTGTATACGTAATATTTTAAAGCTCTAAATCAGAATGGAATTGTGGATGAATAAAATGAAGTTGGGAAAGTACAGACTCTTTGCAAACTGAACCTGCCGTGGGATAGGGTGTAAGCCTTACTCCAGTGCTTCTACTTTAGTTGAATTGAATTGAATACTTTATTTGGCCAAAGGTGGTTAGACACACAAGGAATTTCTGTCCAGTACAGAAGCACTCGGTCTACTTGCAAGACAACAGAGAAAATAATAATAATAATACCAATAAAATCAGGAACAAATAAGATAATAAAATAATGAATAATAATACTACAGCCACACTCTATATGGGTTGATTTTTGCAGGGCTCTTTGGTATGACCCTGCCTCCTATCCAACATCTTGGCAGCTGGACCCAACCGAAGGACCTAACAGAGAGAGACGCCGCTTGCAGAGGTGCTACTTAACCATTCCAAATAAATATCTTCTCAAAGACAGGCAAAAATTGGAAGGTAGGTTATAGTATATTTTATGAGTCCAGTTATTTTCTCTAAAAAGAAATTTAAAACCAAGTTCTGTTTTGCTTCTGAATAGAGGTTCTTAAGCCCCCTCTGGCCTATCTGTTTGAAGACAAAACACATTCATCTCACTCGTCTACAGTGAAAGACAAAGCTGCCAGCGAGCATATCAGGTTAGTTCTCCTGAAAGATCAAAAGCTTAAAAGGGGCAGAGGGTTTGTAAAAAAAGGTAACATACTGCAGGGTCATCAGTACTTATATCTGTGCTGCTTAAGGATCATCTGTATGTAACCGGAAAGCTTTTCATAAATTAAGCCAGAATTATGTTATAGAGGTATGAGCACATGTTGAACAGTTAAATGGAGGGGGAGAGCAGACTAACTTAATTGACAAGAGAAGTGCTCGGTTATTACCGAATACATATTTTTTAATGTACTTAGGTCAGTGATGGCTAACCTTTTAGACACCGAATTCCCAGACGAGTCGCGGCTAATGGATTGCAGCTCGTGATATCATCACCTGGCGCCGCTGCTCTCTGAGCATGTGCATGGCTCAGTGATGTCTTCGGCTGGCACCACTACTCCTTTCTGAGCATGCTCAGCTCTGGGGCGATTCCAGGGTGACTTGGCTTGCGTGCCAGCAGAAAGGGCTCTGCGTGCCTGCTATGGTTCGCCATCACTGACTTAGGCTGTGTCTAGTAATGTCATCCATTGGCCTCAACTGTTTACATTTCCTCTCCTCCTCCTGTGTGTGTGTGTGTGTGTGTGTGTGTGCCCCCAGCTAATATCTAGTGAGATTATAATTACAAAAAACTATTTACCACAATAAATCTGTTAGATTTGAGCCTAAACTATGAGATGCATGGCTCTATATCTCAGAATAAAGAAGGCGGTAGAAGAAAAAGGAGGAAGGAAGAAATATTCTACCTGTAAAATTTCACATGTGATAATTGGAATCTACCATCCTTGATTTTACATTACCATAATATTTGAATTTGTCATATTTTAATGTATCTCTTTGCAGAGTTAATCGAAGGTGTATAAATGTGGGCCCATCTAGAGAGACCCCTGGTGAATTGTTACTAGGTAAATCTTTTTCCCCTTAACTGGGCACTCGACCAAACAATCTGACTCTTATAGGTAGCAATTTTGAGATGAGTACTTTTGAAACCTGCAAAAATAGCAAATCTAGCTGTTTTCTTCTGACTAACAGCCAGGAGATGCATACTGCACTGCTTGGGAAAGGTGATTTAATCCAAAAATATAATTTAGTCTGTAGAAATTTTCCTTACTTTCAAAAATCACCTTCACCTCTGTGTTAATAGCCGCTTTAGAAGAGAGAAATTTTAATCGAATCAAAGTGGACTAATGATGATAACCTTTTTGAGGTGGGCTATTGACTCACTTTTGATAGGGCTGCTGTTGATCAGAAGGGAAAACCAAGCATGCTTTTAATGTTGGTTCAAATTTGGTACTTAGTGAATAACTTTATTTCTAGATGCTAACCAATACTTTTTTATAGATGTGCAAATTTGTAGCCAGATTTGTCAGGCTGAGAATAGTCTGCAAAGGGATAAGTACAAACTGTTTAAGTGAGAGTTGTTTTTAGGTTAGATTTGTGTGTTCTTTTTCTTTCTGTTTTCTACTTTTTTTACTACATAAGCTGTTTTATCTTGTTTGTTGCCTGTTTTGGCTCATGGGCAACAGTAACTGAACCAGTTTTACTATCCAAAAGCTAAGGGATAGAACACCATCTCTTGTAGAGTAATACCTTCTTTTCGTTTATGAATTCTGCTACAACAGAATTATATTTTATAAATATCAGTTTGAAACTTGTTATCGGTATATTTTATTTTTAGTTATCACATTTCAAAGCTGGCTGACTCCTTAACAATTCTTGCCAGCTTACAAAAGAAAAGACAACACAGACAGTATAAATAAAAATAAAATGCTAAGACGGGTTATGTCATCCAGTAGTCCCAAATGCAGCTGTGTGAGTAGAGATGGGCATTCTTGAGTATGCCAACGTATCATCCCTGCTTTGTAAACTGCACTAGTTACCAGTACCCTTTCACGTGTGATTCAAGATACTGCTATGATGTCTGCACAGCTGGAATGAGCCGAAACAGTCTGTGCACTCAAGGTCCCCTCAGTTAACTAGTGTCAGGACCCAGGAAGAATGCGCTTTCTATTATCATGTGGCCTGCCCTCTGGAATGAGATCCCTTGCCCCATGATATCTGTGTGGCTCCCACTCTGCTAGCATTCCGGAAAGCCTTAAAGACCTGACTGTTCTCCCAGGCTTTGGGTGGTTGGAGCTCCTGTTGGATTTATTTATTTATACATTCATTCATTTAAAATATTTATTTAGCTGCCCATCTTCTAACTAAATCTGGGCAGCTCTCAAATCAGAAATTAAAACAACATCTAAAATACTGAAACTATAAAACTAAACACATTAAAACATAAAAACAACAATGCTGGGTCTCTATGGGTTGTTCTTGTTCTCTTTTATGATTTGATTCCATTATATTTTCTATGTTGTCTGATTTTATTATACACTGCCCAGAGTCAGTTTGGAGGTGGGCGGTGCCTAAGTTTAAAAAAGTAAATTAAACTTATTTTTATGTCAGTCTTTTGATATCAGTGGTAAATAGGTTAAATATAAACCATGGTAAGTCTGTAAAGTATAAATTTTAAAAAAATCTTAAATGTTTTTCACTATGCAGGCAAATGTGGAATGTATTTTGTGGAAGATAATGCATCTGAAATTATTGAAAATTCAGTAAGTAAAAGTTCTGAATTGCCTTTAAATCATACTTTTAAATTTAACCAGAAACCAGTTATTTATGTAGATTTAGTGATTGTAATTCAAGCAAAATCTATAATATTTAGGAATCCTAGAAATTCATGCATCCATTTTTATGTGATTTGCTGAAAGAAAATTTAAAACATTATTTAGATAAATTTGGTAAGTAGACTTTCTCTGGTAACTGAAAGTATTTAAGTTGGTTAGAAATATTTGTTATTTATTTAAAATGCAATGAATACCTGTATTTATTAATACTGACATTTGCTGTAAAGTATCAAAATAAAACTATAACAATAGGAATGTATGCATCCTGCAGCAAAAATATCAAAAGCATTAAAATGTTTCCATGTCAAAGAAGTACATTCTGGGTTTTATTATTATTATGAAGCTAATTGCTTTACCATACTGCATTTTCTTTAGAGTTTTCATGGAGAAACTGAGCCAGCATCATTTTCTTGGACATTTGAAGAAATCAAAGAAGTACACAAGCGTTGGTGGCAATTAAGAGATAATGCTGTAGAAATATTTTTAACAAATGGCAGAACATTGCTATTAGCTTTTGACAACATAAAGGTAGGTATGTTGGATGACTATACCGCAATGTTGAATTGAGCTTTGTGTAACCCTGTTTTATATATATGAAAATTTGTAAAGGAAATCATAGGGAATCCAGGCAGAGAAAAACTGAGCAGCAGACCTATCTTTGCATTCCAATCCTTGCCAGTTTGTAAGTATGTCTGTCTTTGCTAAAACTCAGGCATCCTAAAGAGGTTACTAGAATCGAGTAGATGAAAAGTCTCAGTTTTTGATAATAGATATATATATCATAGAATATCTCCTATGTCCCCTTCCAGAAGGTTAGGAGGCTATATTCTGGCCCCAAGGTTAGCCGCCCCAATGAATAGCCTTTCTGGAAGCTCAAAGTACTGTGCAACCCACCCAACAGGAAGTATTTAAAACAACTGTGTTGATATATACAGGGTGAGATCATCCGTGGCTTTGGGGTGGAGTACCATCAGTACGCTGATGATACTTAGCTGTACATCTCCACCCCAGACCACCCCAATGATGCCGTCAAGGTGATGTCCCGGTGCCTGGAGGCGGTGCGGATCTGGATGGGTTACAATAGACACAGGCTCAATCCCTCCAAGACCGAGTGACTGTGGCTGCCGGCGCCGCGATATAGCCAGCTCATTCCATTGCTGGCTATCGGGGGCGAATCTTTGGCCCCCATAGAAAGGGTTCGCAATTTGGGCATCCTCCTGGATGCACGGCTGTCCTTAACAGATCATGTGGCAGCAGGCACCAGGGGGGCTTTTTACCAGGTCCGCCTGGTCCGCCAATTGCGCCCCTTTCTAGATCGCGACGCCATGTGGACAG
>JANHFO010009519.1:28636-41082 GCA_032468095.1 Pareas carinatus | reverse complement strand
GTAAAGTAAAGTAAAGTAAAGTAAAGTAAAGTAAAGTAAAGTAAAGTAAAGTAAAGTAAAGTAAAGTAAAGTAAAGTGTAAAAGTAAAAGTAATCTGGAATAATGAGAAAATTTGCCTTGGTGTAGTAAATAAAATAAAATAGAATTCTGCAAAGAAAATGCAACTCTTTCTAACAAACTTTGCTTCCACAAGTGGACATTACTAGATGGACAACACAAAAAATAAAATGATGACATACTCTGGAGCAAAATAGACAAGTTTATTCAATTAGCAAAACAAAACACAACAAAACCTGAGGCCAACTATAGCTGGTATCATAAACTTATTGAAAAATTACATTTTTTTAAATCAGCAATGTATGGTCTCCATAATATTTCATTTAATTGTTCAATGAAGTTAAAGAATAAATTTAAATGGATTTGATTTCATCAACAGAAATTCTAAGGAAATCTGGTTTGAAATTTGTGCTATCATTACAGATGAAGCAAACAATTTCATTTTTCTGCACTCAAAAATTCACAGGCCTGTGTCTTTAGCAATGAAATAAAGCTTAGAATAGTGACTTTTGAAAGACTCAGGTGGAAAGCAATGAATTAGAATCAGAATTTACTTTGCAATGTGTGTCAGGACACACAAGGAATTTGTCTGCAGTGAGTATGCTCAATTCCTACATACATACATAACAAGGATACAATCAAGATACATTAATAGACAATTTGAATATATAAGCATAATCACAATCATTTGTGTGTGTGTAAGTATGCATAATCATGATCACTGATTATATATAGGCATATATAGGCATAATCAATTGTATATATAAGCATAAGATAGAAATTCATAGTCATAAAGTACGTAACATTCATCATGTCATCATGTTATAAAGTACAGACATCATGTCACAAAAACCATTTCATCCTGTCACAAAGACACCCTCCACACTAATACTGTTCTGTAAGTCAGCTGTTTAGTAGATTGATGACATGAGGGAAGAAACTGTCCTTGTGTCTAGTTGTTTTAGTTTACAATGCCCTGTAGCGACGTCCGGAGGGAAGAAGTTGAAACAGATTATCTCCAGGGTATGAGGGGACCATAATTATTTTCCCCATTCTTATTTTGGATCATTCAATGTACGGATCTTCAATGGAGGGGAGTTTTGCAGCAATTATCTTTTCTGCAATTCTAATTATTCTTTGAAGTCTATGTTTATCTTGTTTTGTTACATTGCCAACCCAGAAAGTTATTCAGGTGCAGATTACAGACTCAATGATTCCTTTGTAGAACTGTGTCAGCAGTTTTTTCACTTGTCTGAGATTTCTTAGTTGTCTCAGAAAGAACATTCTTTGTTGAGCTTTTTTAACAACATCTTTCATGTTGGCTGACCATTTTAGATCTTGGGATATTGTAGAGCCTAGAAATTTGAAAGACTCTATTGTTGATACAGTATTATTTGATATTGTGAGAGGTGATAGGCTAGACTGGTTTCTTCTAAAATCACCTATTATTTCCACTGTTTTGAGTGAGTTCAGTTCAAGGTTATTCTTTTCGCACCACGAGGCTAGTTGTTCAATTTCTTGTCTGTAGGCAGATTCAATGTTGTCTCAAATAAGGCCTAATCACTGTTGTATCATCTGTAATTTTTAGTATTTTGACAGAGGGGTCTTTCGAGGAACAGTCATTGGTGTATAAGGAGAAGAGAAGTGGAGAGAGAGCACATAGCCTTGAGGTGTACCTGTGATGATTGTACAGGTATTTGGTGTTAATTTGCCTAGCTTCACCTACTGATTACTATCTGTTAGGAAGCTTATGATCCATTTGCAGGTGTGGTCAGGTACAGTTATCTGAGTCAGTTTGTTTATAAGACTATCTGAAATAATAGTATTAAATGCAGAACTGAAGTCCACAAAAAGGATTCTTGGATGTATTTTTGGGTAATCAAGATTTTGGAGTATGTGGTGTAGTGTCATATTAATAGCATCATCTGTCGATCAGTTCGCATGTTAGGCAAATTGTAAGGGATCTAATATTTGGTTTGTGATGGTTTTCAGGTGGACCATCACAAGTTTTTCAAAAATTGTCATAATTACTGATATCAGTGGTCTGTAGTCATTTAGTTCTTTGATGGTGGGATGATAGTAGATTATTTGAAGCAAGAAGGAATGTAGCACATCTTTAGAAATTTATTAAAGATATAGGTGAAAACTAGAATTAGTTGAACAGCACAGACTTTTATGCAGACAGGAGTTACTTTGTCTGGTCCTGGTGCTTTACCAGGCTTTTATTTATGAAATAGGTCTTGCACAGCTTTGTCTGTGATTACTAGAAGATGTTCACTCAAAGGGATAGGGCTTGTAGTTGGAGGCCTGGCTGCTTTTTGTGTCCCCTGGGGTGATGTGATAGCGATAGTAGACATTTGTTTTCTTTTAAACCTACAGAAAAATGTGTTTAGGTAATCTGCTAATTTTTGGTTTCTTTCCGCATGTGATAGAGATTTGCTGTAACCAGTAATATTTTTTAGAGTTTTCCATATATTTGTTGGTTTATTCTTTGAGAGCCTATTACTCAGTTTTTCAGGGTAGCTTCTTTTTGCTGCTCTGATCTCTTTTATTAATGCATTTCTGGTTTGATTGCACAGAGTTCTATTTCTTTTTCTGTAGGCTTTTTCCATGGCATTACATAGTTTACATTTAGCTGTAAACCAGGGTTTATTGTTACTGTATATTCTAATGTTTTTGTTGGTACATATAGGTGAACAGAAGCTGACATATGATGTACCAGTCTCTGTAAATTCATCTAAGTTTGCAGAGGTGTCCTCAAAAACTTTTGAAATAATTTGAAATAGGCACCCGAAGTAATATTTTCAATGGATCAAATATATTACATTTCAACCTGGATTCTTATCTACCCCTACTTAATTATAGATCATTACTAAAAAAAAAACTAAGATCATGGCATTCTGCCCCATCCCTCCCTGACAAATAGAATGGGAAGAAATAGAAGCAGTGACAGACTTAATTTTCTTGGGGTCCAAAATGGTGACTGTAGTCAGGAAATTAAAAGATGCTTGCTCCTCGGAAGGAAAGCTATGTTAAGCCTAGACAGCATATAAAAAAGCAAATACATCATTTTGTCAACAAAGATATATATAGTGAAAGTCATGGTTTTCTCAGTTGCAATATATGGCTGTGAGAGTTGGGCTATAAGGAAGGCTGAATGTCAAAGAATCAATGCCTTTGAGTTGTGGTGCTGGAGAAGACTCTTGCAAGTTCCTTTGACTGCAAGGTGATCAAATCAGTTAGTTCTGGAAGAAATCTACCCTGAGTGTTCATTAGAAGGACAAATGATGAACCTGAGGCTCAGATATTTTGGCCACCTAATGAGAAGAGAGGACTAATTAGAAAAAGCTGTGATGCTGGGAAAGACGGGAGGCCAAAGGAGAAGAGGACAACAGAGAATCAGATGACTGGATGCTCTCACCAATGCAACAAGCATGACTTTGGCAGACTGCAGAAGGCTGTGAGGGACAGAGAGGCCTGGTGGGCTATGGTTCATGGGGGCACAAAGAGTCGGACATGACTTAACGACTGAACAAGCAAACTGAAATTGCCATGTGGGAAAATTTTTGATGAAAAAAGGAACATGTTAGGTGACAATCAACACACCAATTTCTCTGCAAGGCCTTTCTGTCCCTTCTAGAGGGCCATGATCAACAATTGCCCAATAGAAAGAGTCTGACAAATTTCTTCATATATTTTAAAGTAATGGTTTATTTCTACTTCTGGTTGTTCAACTGAAAATATTTGATTGTTATTATGAACACTGGAATCGAAATATTGACATAAAAAGACATCTGTTTTCAAGACTCATTTGAGTAAATTAACTTTCTTTTTGGTAGAAGAACAATTTCTTTGCTTGTTTGTTTTTTAATATGTTCATCTCATTTTTTGTGGGCATTGTTATGGAAGTAATTTACTGCCTACATGCGAGCTTTTATTTTAAAAAATCTGCAGATTTTAGAAAGTTAGGTGCAGACAACAGAGAAAATTAAAATATTTCATGTATTGTTGCTTCAGTCATTCTTAGGAAAATAAAATGAGAAAAATGTCCCTGAACAGGAAAAAATCAGGATGCTCAATGCTGGAACTGGTGAGTTGTGATAGTAGCTTCAGTTATTTGGAGTTCCAACAATTGGCATCAAGGTCATAGGAATGCAATAGGATATTTCTTTTTTTTTCCAGTTTTGTTCAAAAACAATTCTCGCGGCTGTTAATATATGTATAGCCATATGTGTATGTGTGCGTTTTCGTAGATTTTCACAGGTACAGCTATGTAGGTCTAGGTGTGTTCGGGTCTTTTCCCCTGCAAGATTGAGAACATCTTGGTGACGTTTCGGCAAGGTCTCACTCGTCATCTTCAGGCCACTGCTTTTGGCTTCTTGCTCACATTTGTTTTCATAGATTTTCACAGGTACTGGTATGTAGGTCTAGGTGTGTTCGGGTCTTTTCCCGTGTAAGATTGAGAGTATCTTGTTGATGTTTCGGTGAGGTCTCACTCGCCATCTTCAGGTCAGTGCTTTTGCCTTCGTGCCAGTGTCACACTTCATTCCATCTTCTTTTCCTTTCTCTTCCCCCAAGTATTCATTATATGAAGAGTAGAATTTCTAAAAATTTCACAAATATACTGTGCTTAATTGCCTATATGGATTTCCAATTCACTAACAAAACTTGAATTATAGAGATGTTCCACTCTGATCACAAAGAGTAGGTTCCTCCTCACACACACACACACACACACACACTAATCCACTTTGATTCAGATATCTCTCAGATCTTTCCAAGTAAGGACAATTCATTTCACCACTTGGTTGAATTACATCATTCGAGATCTAGTGAAGGCAAGAAAGACTAAATGGGCTACTTTGTGAAATCAAGGGATTTATAATTAGATCTTTTGGAATATATTTTAATTACTATTAAGTAGATTTCGATGGAGTAGATTTTAAACAGTGTGATGGAATATGCAACACGTATGGAAGGAGCAGGGTTCAGGGTCATACAGAAAAAGATTTCTTAATACAGAGAACATGAGAACTCAGAATGACTTTAATTAATCTATGTATAAATTATTCTGTACAATTGCTCTGGCAGAATTTCAAGATTGATGTCAAATTATTTAAGGCTGGTAAAGTCAGGAAACAAAAACATGCAGTTCTATAACGTATTTATTGCTAGTAGGATAATGCAGTAGAATCTTATAGGTTTCCATTTAGAAGGGAATACTTAAGGTTAATTCAGATATAATTTAGACAAGGTAACAGTAAATTTCATAGACTCTTCTCTCCCCTCTCCTCCTTTCTATTTTTGTGTGCAAATAACAGAAAGAAACTTCCGTTTTCCTCTTTCTCATTTTAACTAATGTTTCAATATATCTGTCTGGAAAACTTGAGTTGATTAAATTATCAATTGTCTAAACTACCCATTATTTAAATGAGTAGGGAATGGGATAATGACATTTTGTTCTCCTTACTCCTTAATCACTTCTGGCACTGTGTTAAAAGCATGCATAGCCCTTCATCTTGAATGAATAGATGAAAACAGCAACTGCATTCAAGGAGATCTGATCTTCTAAGATGCTTCCAAAACTTTTGTTTTAGTCTGCCGTAGTCTGGCGCCATAACACCCATTCAAAAAGATGTTTTAAGTATTCCAGATGTTAGTAACATTAATTAAAACATGTGACAGATTTTATAGAGATAGAGTTAGAGAGACAGAGAGATAGCAAGATGCTTCACATACTGTAGTGTTCTCTGGAAAAAAATCTTAAATGCTCCTAAACTACATCAAAATATAAAATAAAATACTTTATAATATATTATTATAAAAAGTTATAGCAATATATTGTAAACAACCAAAGATAGGAATGAAATCTGATTAATGCCTTATATATAATAAACATATTTATGTCATTAGTTAATTCAATTACTGCTGTTTAATTCATTGTTTTCGTTGAATAAAAATGTTCTAATTTGGTTGCAGTGCTGATTATTGGGCAAATGAAAAATGAAATCCAATAGTCAGTGGAGAGGCCTCCTTCAGACCACTGCTTGATGCAGCTGTTCGTAAATGCAATGGAAAATATTCAGAGAGTGGATCATTTAAAAAGAACAATAAGCCTGCCCAAAACACTGACACTTGTAGAATGAAGAAATCCCTTTTTCTAGGTCGCAGTGAATTACAGGGGAGGAACTTTTTGTCTAGCCAGAAGTGAAAATCTATGTCATTGTCATTGCCATTAATATATTGGCAATAGAAGCCCATTACATACTTAAGTATTGTTATTATTGATATGTATCATGCAATAATCTCCATTGCTTCAGAACAACACCTTGATCTATGTGCAAGAGAATATGTAGAAGCCAGTGCAAGAAAATAATTCTAAATTCTTCCAGAAATTGCTAAACTCCCCCCAAAAATGAGAATGAAATTACAACCCTCTAGTACTGAATTAAAATGAATTTAGGACTGACTTTTGAATTTTTAAAGAGCATACCTTTAACTTACGCAATATTTTATTTTTTTTAATTTAATATTGCTTGTAATAAAGTTTCTGTTTTCTTCACATTTTTTTCTGGAAAAGTTTTTTCAAAATGAAGGTAGTATAGAAAATAAGGCATTTTACTTGGAGAATTTGATCAAGAGAACAACGTTGAATTAACTGCAAAATTTGTTTTATCAGTTATCTATTGGCAATTATTTATTTAAATTGTTTTTAAAGGTTCAGCATTTATCTGATTTGACAAGTGAGTCATGCAGATGTACTTCTGACTATTGGAATTGGGATCTTCAGCGATTGTAGATTTGAATGATGCTTTCAGAAGATAAGACAATTAGTTCCATCTCTCTTCATTGATGTTATCTTTAGAGAAGGAATGACTTTATAGGTCTTGTGGAGCCCTGAAAGAATAATAATATTGGCAATGGCATCCATAACAAGTTATGATCACATCAAAATGTAGTATATTATCATAGAAAGGAATCATGTTTCTACTTGTGTCATGAGGTCTCACACATATGAATAAGTCCCCCTCTCACCCTATGAACCCCTAAACATCTCAGGAAATGATTTTTTGCCTGGTCATGATCTATGACAACATCATATGGAAGCTAGCTTTTCTTTATAATCATGGTATCTATTCCTAACTCTTGGTTTACATCAGGTAATTGGAACAAATTAAATACCAACTTTTATTCTTAGACAGCATCTCATTATTTTAGGCAATTAGTTGCAACAGCCTTGTAATAGTTGTTTTATCTCAGTGGGGTGGAAGTTTGGGGCAGTGGTAGACAGGGTTTCATATTTAGTTCATACAACTGAACAAGACTGTCAATGGTTACTCATTGAGTGAAAAATAAAACTGTGATACATTACGAAGTAACAAATATAATATGCAATGGAAAAGGGCGGTCTATAAATCTAATTATAAATATAGCTATTTCTAGACTGTAGGATTAAAGATGCATCACTCTTACTATCCTTGGGACAAAACAGTGACTGCACACATTAATTAAATAGAAATATAACTTAGAAATAACAGAAAATTAAGTGACTTGAACTTTCTCCAATTCTATCAAAGCTAAGAAATTGAAGCTCACCTCACTATTAACTCTTGTTTGTCTGCCAGGTTTCTGGTATGCAGAAGTAAAGGAGGGAAATGCCTGTGGTTCCTCAGCTACATTTTCCTATTTTTTCCCCTTTGGAGATACTATTTCTCTCTACCCCTCTCTTCCCCTCAGTATCCCTCTTTATTTGTCTCCAACTGAAGTAGAACGTTTGATGCTGGAACAGGAGATAAAATAGTAATCATGAACCTCCTCATGGCTACAATTTCATCAGAGAATTTTGGAGGAAAGGTAGTAATATTTAATTCTAGTTATTCTAAGATTGGGCACATTCAAATTTCTGCTAAATGTAGCTTAGATTTAAATATGGATAGAGCACTTTCCTATGAATTCATTCCTGGCCTGATTGAGGTCAGAATTATAACATTGGAGATGAAAAATAATTCTAGGAAGGATTCTATGTCCAAAAGTCTGAAAAAGAGAATCAACCATGTTCAAACGAAATGGGATCATTCAATTTGTATTTCAGACCAAGTTAAAAAAAAGACATGCCCAGAAGTACCTAAATTATGGGAATTGATTTGGAGGATTTGATTTAATTGGACAGTTTAAACCAAGTTTCTAGTTTTGATTCAGAAAGTTTGGAGAAACATTTATTCTTCAAAGACTACTACCTGATTCAAACAAATGCAAATTTATCTATTACTCAAAGTAATATTTTTGAATAAAAACATTTGAAAAATAGATTCTAATTAATTAAAAGTTTTAGCTCTGACTTGAAAGGAAATGATGGCTTTTTTTCATATAATCCACGTTATAGGCATGAAGTGATTTTGATTACTTAATGATCACAAAGTGATTATCAGCACCAAAATGTAATTTTCCTTTGATTTCTTTGTTTTTAATATTACTCCAGTAATCATAGACATTTTTGTATGTTTCTATTCACGCATATGGACAATAAACCCCAAAGCATATAGCATAAAATATTTGTTATCTTAAAAAATCCACTAGGATTTTGTAGGTTTTGAGGTACCAGACTAATAAAAAGGTAAAGGTTTCCCTGCTAGTCACGTTCAACTTAAGGGCACAGTGCTCATCTATGTATTTGGACCCAGCATTGTTCAAAGACATTTTCTGTGGTCATGTGGCCAGTATGGCTATACACCAAAGATTCAAGGAATGCTGTCACCTTGGTACCTATTGCATGGCACCTATTAATCTACTTGTATTTGCATGCTTTTGAACTAGGTGGGTAGGAGCTAGACTAATATAGACCAGACTAATACAGCTAATATAACTAATATAACCTAACATAACCAGACTAATATTGCTCTCTAAAATGGATACCTGGCTGCTGAGGTATGTCCATGCAGATTGGTCTAGGGAGAATTAATCATTAATTTGCTAGGTATCATTACTTGATAATGAGGAAAGATGCTAGTATTTTTCACTATAACATATCTCAACAATAATTTTTGCATTTTTTCCAGCGTACTTTGTTGGTAACTTTGTTTCATCATAATCATCTCATTCAAACAACACAAAATGTTACTGCCCTTGATCCACTAGGTTTCAGTTGCAAAAATACAAATGGCAAAAAGAAATATAGAAAAAATATTAACTCTTTGTTGCTATTTAATGATAATGTGGACATGTTCTAGTTCTGATAAATTCTATGTTACTTAAAATTTTGCTGAAATGGGTCAGTGAAGAAAGCAGCTGCAGACTCATATTATGGATTATACAAAATCTCTGATATAATATAATATAATATTCATCTATTATATCCTGTCTTACACTTCTTCAATTTGTAATGTTTAAGATGTCAAATTTTATGAGAGAGACAGAGAACGAGAAAGAGTTCACCAATGTTTATTGCATCAAATCACGTGTGTGTGTGTGTGTGGTGATATTCCTTCTTTCAAATGAATTCTATTAATCAGAGGTCTTAAATTTGTGGGTTTTGGATTTACACTTTTGAGCCTACAGAGCCTAAACATATATGAAAGCAAGTCTGAAACGGATTATCAATCAAATTCAATTTGGATAATAGAGTTATAATGAATACTGTTCAGAAGACCAATTTTCTGAAATGAATAAAAAAATTGAATTGAATCAACCTGATTTGACAATCCAGTTTGACTTCTTGAATTGGTTAAGAGCAAACAAATCAAACTTAAACCATACATCAAATTGAATCAATATAGTTTCTGCATAATTGAAGATAATGAATTCCATAAAACTCAATTAGCATAATGTAATATATTGTTACATATGCATGTACTAAAGAAGCAGCATAAAGTGACCAAAGTTTACACATCTACAGTTCTTGACTAAACTAATCATATGCACACCACAAGGACTCAATGTATTTTCACAATGTAACTCCCATCTGCATCAATTCTAGGTTGTTAAAACAGTAATACTGACGTTTTGTTACAAAAAAATTAATAATAATGCAAAGCATGAACTTTTAATATGTTTAAAATGAATATTCATGTATAACAGTAAGTAAGTGAAAGTAATGGTTTTTAGTTATTCAGTTGTATTGAAAATCTCTACCAACTTTAAGGGCAAAATAATACAATTTTATTTAAAACTTCAGTTCGAATAAGAAGTGTTGGACCACGTTAGAACTCTATCTTTGGATAACATTCTAGTATATCCACTATAGTTCTTCCTACTCTTGCCATGGCACCTGAGGACAATCATCAAATCAAAACATGCATTTTATTAAGTAGGTCAGTAGATCTTTTTAATCCTATTACATTGCTTTTTTCTCTTGGGTCAGTTCAAAACTGTCAGGATGTTTCAAAAGTAACCAAATGAACATTAAACTTCATTTTCTGTGTATGCTTCATGACTAGGAGGCAGAGAGAAACTACTTCCATTGAAAACAGTGTTTTTAGGTAGGCTAGATTTCTTTTGTAAAGTTGAATCTCGGTCAGTCACCAAGACCAGAGATATACTTTTTTATCTTTATTTATTTTTATTTATTTATTTAGTCAAGCATATATGAGAAAAACAAGTTTAGGTTGGGATATACTATATAAACATGTAGGTATAGATAGGTATACACATAAGCATAATAATAAAAGTACAAATAAATGTGGACTGTAGGACAGGGATGGTAGGCATGCTAGTGAGCTTATGCATTCCCCCTTATAGACCTCTTAGGTACGGAGTGAGATCCACGGTAGCTAGTTTAAGGTTAAAAATTTTTGGGGGGGTGAGGATGTAACAACAGTGCAGATAGTGAGTTCCAGGCATTGATCACTCTGTTACTAAAGTCATATTTTCTGCAATCGAGTCTGGAGCGGTTCACTTTGAGTTTGTATCTGTTGCTATACCGTGTATTATTGTGGTTGAAACTGAAATAGTCATTGACAGGTAGAATATTGTAGTAGACAATTTTGTGTACTAAGTTTAGGTCAGACCATAGGCGGCGTAGCTCTAAGCTCTCTAAATCCAGAATTTCAAGCCTGGTGGCGTAAGGTATCCTATTGCAGGCTGAGGAATGGAGTACCCTTCTTGTAAAATACCTCTGGACTCGTTCAATTGTATTAATGTCTGTTAAAAACAACGTGGGTTCCAGGCAGATGAGCTGCATTCGAGAATTGGTCTGGCCCCTTTCCTCTCTGGAATGCACCCTTCTCTCTCCTGGGGGAAATCCAGCTCCTCATCACATTCCATCCCAAGTCTTCAGCGTCAATAGCACTAGAGGAAACAGCCAAAAGATACCTCGTTCAGGATTGCTCTTTGTCCTGGGGATCCAATACGATATGTTGTCTAGATAGGGCTTCTGCTGTGCAGTTGCTTCTGCCTGATCAATGGGATTTGACGGCAACGTAGTCCAGCTATTGTCCTCCATTCAACACCAAGCTTTCCTACCTGCTTCTCCTACCCCTCTTTCCTGACCACAATCCCAAAACCAACAAAGAGAAAATAAAACAGTTAAAGAGGCTAAGATGACGTAACTACCTAATATCTTCTCAGGTCTGCTAGGGCAGGGGTCTCCAACCTTGGTCCCTTTAAGGCTTGTGGACATTCAACTCCCAGAATTCTGGGAGTTGAAGTCCACAAGCCTTAAAAGGACCAAGATTGGAGACACACACCCCATGCTAGTGCACTGCTGAATGCACGTGGTGTCATTAGCATCATTTATCTAAGCAAGACACCCTGTTTTTCAAGGACCAAAATTAATCAGAAGCTGACCTAAACTGCCTTGTTCGTTTAGAGCAACACTCCCAAGGCCAGGCACCTGCAAAACCAGCAAAACGTACCAGCTATGCTTCCTCCTCATATCATTTTTGAACCTAGTTCATGCCTTAGTCTAACACTAGGCAATTCCAGATGTTTGGGATCACAACTCTCACAGTTCCTTGTCACCCAGCCTGTTTTAGTAGCAGACGGGAAGTAAAAACTCATCCATCTAAGCCAACTCCCACCATCCCAGATATAGCTTTGCTCTGGACTATTGCTATCATTTGTATCCTTTGTCATTATTTCCTTGAAGGACATGGCTGCTTATTCACCAGCTATCTGCCTTTGAAAGACTTCGCTTCAAACTTGGTTCTCTTATCTCAGAGCCTTTGCTTCTCTTTTCCCTAGCCAAACAAACGTGCAGATGTAAATATTCAGGATGCTCTGTTTTATCATGAAAATCAACGGGAGAAAAGAACTCCTCATTGGACAAACAAATGAGTTGGCCAGCCTTGATTTATTGAGCCTGTCCAGAACTCCACTATCTAGCCCTGCATTTAAAAAAACGGTTCCTGGAGCTGCCTAGAAAATCCCAGGAACTACATTTAAAGAGACAGGAC
>JANHFO010009516.1:2957-14551 GCA_032468095.1 Pareas carinatus | reverse complement strand
TAAGACATTCCCTGAAAATAAGACCTAGCACATCTTTGGGAGCAAAAATTAATATAAGACAGTGTCTTATTTTCAGGAAAACATGGTATGTACATGACAAGATGAATGTACTTTTTGATCGTGAATTGTATCTTATGCTTATATGTATATGGCAAGATTAATGTACTTTATGATCATGAATGTATCTTATTTATTTATTTATTTATTTATTTATTTATTTTATTAGACTTATATATCACTTAACAGTGCTTTGCAACACTCTCTAAGCGGTTGACACAGTCAGCATATTGCACTCAAAAATCTGGGTCCTCATTTTACCAACTTTGGAAGGATGGAAGGCTGAATCAGCCTTGAGCCAGTGAGAATTGAACTGCTGAACCTGATGGCTAAAGGCAGATGGCAGTCAGCAGAAATAGCCTGCAGTGCTGCTTTTAACCACTGCACCATCCTGGCTCTATAGAACATGATGCAACTTAACTATAGCAAGGATAATTGCCCTTTGAGCAGAAGCTTGTATGTACATGAAAAGATGAATGTACTTTATGATCATGAATGTATCTTATGATTGTAATCAGTTTGTTTATTGTATGTATGTAGGTAGAGAGCATGTACACTGGAGACAAATTCCTTGGCAAAATAAATACTGATTCTGATTCTATGCAAAGACCTTGTAGCCACTATCACTCCCTGCTTCTGATTCAGCATTTGATAGCATTTAGCTGTGACTCTGATAACCTTCATACCTCTATTTTAAATGATTTCCCCCCAACCTTTAATATTAAAAGAAAAATCTGTCAGCTCTGCCCCCTCCCCATGTCACTACATCATCACCGTACTTCCTGTGGTAAAATGAAACATTAAATAAATAAATGCCCAGTGCAACTACAGAATAGTCGTCCCCTCTCATTTTCAAACAGAATTGTTCATTTGTCAGTTCTGCTGGCGTTTTTTTTTCAATATAAAGAGGCTAACTGAACAAAGCCCAAAATGAGTGGTTAAAAAACAATATCTTCTTGTAAGTAGGCCTCACTTATCCCCATCCATCAAAGGAGGAGGCCGAGCCTCCTTGAGACCTTAATTAAAGTAGATGTTCTTAACTGCTTTAAGATCTTTGATTTTGAGTATCAGAGGCTTGAATGACTTATGAGAAGCTGACTTGCAGTGTGAAGTTAATAAATCCATCTTTGCTGGCATCATGACTCAAGCTTTGCAATAAGTCAGTCACATAATGGTAATGCTGTCGAAAGCTGAATGACCTCCCAAAAGAGACACTGTTTGAATGGTGAAATTTTCTACTAATTTTTAGCACATTGTTCCACAAGTATTGTTCCACTGGCCTTCATGAAAGCCTCAATCTTCCTACCTATAACAGAAGAATCAATCGGAAACTATTACTTTTCATCTGGGGAATGTGATCCACCTTTGAATCTGAATTTGATACATGCTTGTGTAAGGGACTCACTAACTCGTCAAAGCAACCACATCTTTTTTCACTCCTCCACAGAAGCCTGAACCAAAGATGCAGCTGGTTTTACAAGGTGCTGTATTCATAGTTCTGAAAGTATTAAAGTGACTCTTCCGAATCATAACCAAAGCACACATAGATTTGTTCTCTAGTTGTGAATCTAATTCTGGGAAATAAGAAGGGGCACTAGACTTTCTGCTCCATTTATACATATGAATAACAATTAAAAGAAACAAATAATAGAATACTTCTTTTATCTCTTCGCAGAACATCTCTGGGGGAAAATGCAGAACAGAAGATGTTACTGGTGAAACATCTGTAAAAAAGTTGATGGGAAAAGTATATTTATTCTTATTCTCTCCCTCACTTTCTCCTACTTCTCTTTCCTTGGCTATTCTTCTTAAAAATGTCCCCAGAAATGCAATTCATTTAAAGTAGTCCCAGAAGACTTTACCTACACCCTAATAACTGATGATCTCTCAATGTTCTGAAGGTCCAAAAACCATGTCTCCAATCTTCCCTTTTTGGTGAAGGTTGTAGAGTGTGGTTGCGTATCAGCTCCCCAGGCATCTGGAGGAATCAATCTATCTAGATCCGCGCCAGTCTGGCTTCCGGGCTGGGTACAGCACTGAAACAGCAGTGGTCGCATTGGTTGATGATCTCTGGAGGGCCAGAGATAGGGGTTGCTCCTCTATCCTGGTCCTATTAGATCTCTCAGCGGCTTTTGATACCATCAACCATGGTATCCTGCTGCGCCGGCACGAGGGGGTTGGGAGTTGGGAGTGTCAGGCACCTACCTCCGCTCCTACCTCTCTGACTGGTCGCAGTCAGTATTGGCAGAAGGGCAGAGGTCGACTTCTTGGCATCTCACTTGTGGGGTGCCGCAGGGGTCGGTCCTCTCGCCTTTCCTGTTCAATATTTATGTGAAGCTGCTGGGCGAGATCATGCGTGGCTTTGGGGTGGAATTTCATCAGTACGCCGATGACACTCAGCTGTACATCTCCACCCCAGGCCACCCCAACGATGCCGTGGAAGTGATGACCCGGTGTCTGGAAGCTGTATGGATCTGGATGGGGAAGAACAGACTCAAGTTCAACCCCTCCACGACTGAGTGGCTATGGTTACCAGCGTCCCGATTTGACCAGCTCGAACCATCGCTGGCCATTAGGGGTGAAACACTGGCCCCCACGGAAAGGGCGCGCAAATTGGGGGTCCTCCTGGATGTGCGGCTGTCTATGGAACATCATGTGGCAGCCGTCGCCAGGGGGGGCTTCTATCAGGTTCGCTTGATTCGGCAGTTGCACCCCTTTCTTGTTCGGGACTCCCTGCGAACAGTCACTCACGTTCTCGTCACTTCCCGTCTGGACTATTGCAATGCTCTCTACATGGGGCTCCCCTTGATGTACACCCGTAGACTACACGTAATTCAGAATGCACCCGTGCGGGGGATTTTAGAGGCGAGCGGCGCTCCCACATAAACCCTCTCCTGCACGAGCTGCACTGGCTGCTGGTGGTCTCACGGGTGCACCTCAAGGTGTTGGTAACCACCTTTAAAGCACTCCATGGCATAGGGCCCAGTTATTTGCAGGACCGCATTCTGCCAACCGATACCTCTCACCGACCCACACGCTCCCACAGAGTGGGCCTCCTCAGGGTGCCATCAGCCAAACAGTATCCACCCTCAGGAACGACCTCGAGTCACTGGGTTCGATTAGTTGAAGCCTGTAAGCTTAGACTGGCTGTCTCCAGTCTCTGACATTGCGTGGGAGAACCTCAATTGCCTATTGGCTGCCGCCTAGTGGCCAAACAGTATATAAGCATGCATATTGCTGAGTCGACAAAAGTCGAGCAGAGCTTGCTGTAAGAACAAGACTACTTGCTATTATGATCCTGACTTGTAAATAAATGGTTCCTGTTTGACCCGCACCGTCTCCTTTTATGAGTGCTGAACCCAGTACGCAACATTTGGCAACCTTAAGACTTGTGGTTTCAACTCCCAGAATTTTGCACATGCACACATACACACACACCACACACACGCACACATACAGAGCTATTGTTATTCCATCTCACTGGCTCACACACCATTTCTCTTTCTCTCTCGTTCCCTGCTTCTAATCCCTCTAAAACAAAATAAATGCTGAATATTTGGGGTCATTTCTTCCCTGACCCATCGGTGTGCAAGCTGGACTCCAGGCAACTCCATTTCAGGGAGAAGAATGTTATTGTTCTGTTTGTCGACAAATGCTTTGCACTTCTTTAGCGTGATTCATAAGTTCCATTTGTCGGAAATCTGGTGGGGATGGATGCTGCTGAAGTGAGCGTATTATCTTTGGAGCAGCCTTCAGAAGTTTGCTACCCTCCAAATGGGTTGGCATTAAAATTCTCAGGCAGAAGGCCATGGTGCAGTGTTTGTTAACTTTGGCAGCCTGAAGATGTGTCGTCCTCAACTCTCAGAATTCCCAAGCTGGATCAATTCTCTAAATAAGTGTTTCTCAGCAAGTTTAAGGTGGACTTCATCTCCCAGAATTCTTCCCTTGCTGGCAAGTGATTGCTGGGAGATGAAGTCACAGAACACAGAATAACGGAGTTGGAAGGGATGATGTCGTCATCCCCATGATGTCATTCTTCGTATGTTTTATCCTCCAGTCCTCTAATCATCTTTGTTGCTCTTCGCTGCACTCTTTCTAGAGTCTCAACATCTTTTTAATATCGTGGGGACCAAAGCTGGATGCTGTATTCCAGGTGTGGTCTAAAAAGGCATTAGCTTATTAGCGAAGACTCAGCGAAGGGAAAGGAATAGCTTTAAATGCTGAAAGAGTTGCTATACAGCAGCTCAGGGGGGTGGGGGGGACCTCAGTCTCCATCATGGGCAAGAAATCACAGCAGGCTTTGTAGAGAGAGCAAATCTGCCATTTGCGAAGCGTTCCTGGTTTGAGAAAGAGGTTGACCAGTGCTGGCTCAAGGCGCCTCCAGTCTATTTAAGGAGGAAAAGAAAAACACTTTCAAGAGAAGCTGTAGTTTAAACTAGAGGTCTCCAACCTTGGTCCCTTTAAGGTTTGTGGACTTCAACTTCCAGAATTCTCTATCCAGCATGACTAGCTGAGGAATTCTGGAATTTGATGTCCACAAGCCTTAAAGCAGTGATGGCTAACCGCATAGACACCGAGTGCCTGGACAATTCGCAGCTAATGAGTCGCGGCTCTTGACGTTATTGTCTGACACCGTAACTCTCTTTCGGAGCATGCGCATGGCCCTGTGACATCATCGCCTGGCACTACTACTCCTTTCTGAGCACGCTCAGCTCTGGGGCGATGCTGGGACGACTTGACTCACGTGCCAGCAGAGAGGTTCCTGCCTGCCCACTGTGGCACGCGTGCCATCGGTTCGCCATCACTGCCTTAAAGGGACCAAGGATGGAGACCTCTGGTTTAAACTACCCAGGGAAGAAAAAAATAACCCAGAAGGGGAGAAAAAACTTTCTAGGAAATGGGAGAAGGAAAAGCTAACCGAGCCTCACCGGTCAGCCAGCTAAATGTAGATAGAATTCAGGCCCAGAAATAGCAAGAGGGTCCCTTAAGATGGGGTGGGTTTCTTTTTTTAACCATGACATAAATAGTCTCAGGACCACAGGCACAGACATAACAAATAGACTAAAAATCTGTCTTGCTTCTGCTCTGGGGAAACTCCGTGGGAGGTCCAGTCGCGGGTTTTGTCTGACTTGCATTCCCGGAGAAGCTGCTGGCTTCAGACAGCACACAACTGAAGTCCGGGAAGTAGGTCCGAGTCCCACCTGGAGAGGGTTCATCTTGGGATAAGAGGCTGACCCCGATGCCATAGCCCACGGAGGAGATGCGGCTGATGGGGAACAGTTGAAAACCAGTGGGGAAACGCTCGGCTGAGGAGCAGGCTTTCGCTTAGCTAAGAGGCTCTCAAAGGGAGAGGGACTTGTATTTGTGCAGAGGAACTGTTCGGAGATGACCAAGACCGATCGTTAGGATTTTAGAGGGGCTAACTGAAGAAACAAATGGAAATATTGAATGGGGACTGTGAGTTCTAGTCCTGCCTTAGCCATGAAAGCCGGCTGGGTGACTTTAGGCCAATCACCAGGAGACTGTGAGTTCTAGTCCTGTTTTAGTCCCAAAGGCCAGCTAAGTGACTTGGGGCCAGTTACTCTTTCTCAGCCCAACCACCTCACAGGGCTGTTGTCATAGGGAAAATAGGAAGCTTTGGTTCTTGATAAACAAGGCAGTGTCTTGAAATTTGAAAATTGTGGGATATAAACTGAATAAATAAGCAAACCAAAACTCAACAGAGTGGTTGCCACAGATCTTTCTTGTCATAAATTTTAAAAGGTCTTGTTTGTAAAACTTCTTCCTTCTCTGTTCGGATAGTTTCAAAAGATCATCTTCAAGGAAGATAATGTTTGAGTTCCATGAATGCTAACCATCTCTGAGCACCCAGGATTGTTTGTAACAAGGATTGTGGTTGATTATGTGCCACCAAGTGGTTGTCCACTCTTGGAAGACCACATTGATAGACTTTTTCGTGGTAATTTGCCACTCACCTGAGCTTTCAGGTCTTCCAATGGTGCTTCCATCCTCACTGTAATAGAGGCCATCTGTCTTGCTGCTGGCCATTCTCCCCTCCTCTCTCCTTCCATTAGGAGCTGGGTCTTCACATAATGTGTCCAAATTAAGATAATTTGAACCTCAAGCAAGAACTTTGGGCTGATTTCAATTAAATTTTCAGTTAATTTTCTTGGCTGTCTGTGGTCTTCTCAGGAATCTTCTTCAACACTAAAAGTCAAAAGCCTCAGCATTCTTCCCATTCTGCTTCTTCAAAGTCCAACCTTCACTTTCATTAGAGTGGCACAGTTTCGAACATACCTCTCTATAACTTTGCCTTCACATTGGCAAAAACAGAAGTCAAGCTGTAGATGTTGAAAGTTTATTCTTGAGGCCTTTAGTTCCCACTCTCCTCAATGGCTTCATCCCATCTGCTTATGCACAAAACTGTGTTATGCTGAACTAAGATGTATGGACCAGCTATCATGGGCTGAGTTAATACATCCCACTGAGACTTAAATCAGAAGGGCTGTACCCCTATGTTAAGCTTAATTCAAACCAGGCATGATTTGGGGTTGCCTATTTGCCTTGACCTCTTAGCAATTTGTGACTCTCAGCAGCATTAAGTAAACTTCAGCTCTGGTGCATGGGTGGGGATGATTTTGTCCTTTACATGGGACATGTCACATTTTATGGCAAGTGCCACCAGATGGCACCATTCTCTTCCAATTTCTTTGGTACCCAAGCAAAGTTGCAGCTTTCCTTGAGTATGAGTTAGGCTCTCCACTGATGAAATGTTATAGACAAACCATTGGTCAGCATTAGTCCCATTCAGATAGATCAGCGATGGCGAACTTATGGCATGCGTGCCACAGTGGGCACGCAGAGCCATCTCTGCTGGCATGCGAACCAAGTCCCCAGCATCGCCCCAAAAATGAGCATGCTCAGAAAGGAGTAGTGGTGCCAGGCGATGACATCACAGGACCATGCGCATGCTCAGAAAGAGAGCAGCGTCGCCAGGCGATGATGTCACAAGCCACGACTCATTAGCTGCGATTTGTCCGGACGCTTGGTGTCACTGAGATAGACCAACCGTCTCCTTGGATAGAAGTCCTGAAATCCTTTAAATGGCCACATATGGACTTATAAAGGAGAATATTTGTAGCTCAGGGTTGAAATGAGGGATCAATTCTTGGTGGTCTCTGAACTTGGTGGTTTTCTTGACTAGCACTGATGGTGTTGCCAAGTTTGGCTAGTGAAACGTCTGCAAGAAAACCACCCAACTCAGAGACCACCAAGGATCCCTCACACACGGACCTCCGGTGCCCATACTTTGCGCTCCTCAATTGGGCATCTCCCTCTCCATCAGAGGTGACAGAAGCCACAAATATTGTGAATTTGGGTTTGAAATGAGTGAAGTGGGTGACATGGTATATGCCTTTCAGTGCTGGCAGAAAAGACATCTCCAAGGAGGTGTAAACAAAAAAGAGAGAAAAGAGAGAAAAGAATGGTGACTGAAATCACACCGTTGAAGCCCATCCCACTTTACAACATGTGTAAAGAAGCTGCTGACACAATTCTGGGACGGAATCATTGAGTCTTCATTATTTGCACCTCTACAACTGTCTAGTTTGGCACCGCAACCAAACAAGACAGACACAGACGTCAAGGGATAATTAGAATTGCAGAAAAAATAATTGCTAAAACCTACTCTCTGTTGAAGACCTACACACTATCTGAGCCAGAAAGAGGGCTGAGAAAATAACTACGAGCCCCGCACATCCCGCTCCCTCCCCACTTTGACTTAGCTTGTCGGAAGGTTGCCAGGGGTGATCACACGACCCCCCCCAGGACAATGTAACTGTCATAAACACAGGCCGGTTGCCAAGCGCCCAAATTTTGATCACGTGACTGTGGGGATGCTGCAGAGTCTGTCAGTGTGAAAATCAAGGCCAAAATCAGAATTTATTTCGCCAGGTGCATCAGGACACCCAGCGGATTCGCCTTCCGGGAGTGCGCTCCGTGCCTGCGCGCAGACACAGCACGGATGCCATCCAGGTGCCTCCACAGCCAGTTTGTATATATAGGCATAATCCCGATCCTTTGTGAATATTCAGGCATATATGGGCATAATCAATGGTGTATATAAGCATAAGATGCATCCATAGTCACAAAGTACGTAACATTCATCATGTCATCATGTTGTAAAGTTATAAAGTGCGAGCATCCTGTCACAAAAACTCATTTCATCCTGCCACCAAGACAGTCATAACAGTCTTTATAATTATCAATTATCAATGATCAATGATCAATGATCAATGATCAATCATCAATCATCAATCATCAATCATCAATCATCAATCATCAATCATCATCAATCATCAATCATCAATCATCAATCATCAATCATCAATAATTATAAATTATAAATTATAAATTATAAATCTGCCCTAAGTCACTTTTTCCAGTGCCATCGTAACTTCAAACGGTCACTAAATGAGCGGTCAAAGGTTAAGGACTACCTACAAAAGAGCCTTGGGGGCAGCACGGTCTGTACAGACGTTTCTAAAAAGTTCTTCCTCCAAAGTAGATGCGTTTATGTGAGGCTAGCAACTGCAGCTGAGTTTCTCTTCCCTTTTAAGCGAGTCCTTTGGTCAATATTGCTCGCCCAAGTGGGGACTTGCGCTTATGCTCGCTCGCCACTTCTGTGGCCCAGTTCTGAATGGCTCATGGCCCACCGCCGCCACCGCCACCGCCACCACAACATCCGTACGTGTTTTCATGCCTTTCAAAGCTCCTCTTTTTTTTACCCCCAGCTGTGTACTTTACAGAAAAAAGGTACCCCTCCCCCCCGTAATAAGTCCATAATGTGTTTTGCTGCATTTTGTCTTAGCATATTATAAGTCAGCCACCATGACGTGCAAATCATAGTTTGTGAACTACTGCGTGTTGCAAACTCTGCCAATTATCCAGCAAGCCCTTAATAAGCAAAGGGTAGTCTAGCATGAGATGTGGACCCAGCCTCTCTCCGGCAATAAGCTTTGACGGAGCAGTGCACCTAATTTCCCATGCCACTGCGCGTTGCACCAGCTGATTTAGAATGCGGTAAGTCTTTGGCAAGGTGGATTTTGCTACAGAATAGAAAACTCCCCTACAGATAATAGCAGAATTGGTGGTGATAAAAGCATGGAGACCATTCCACAGGCCTGATGGTATGTGAGAAAGGCCTTGAGAAATGGGGTGAAAAGATGCCGCATAGAGAACGGTCAGATATGAGGAAGCCGAGCTCACAGTTGTGTAGAGGGTGGAACAAGATGCTCATGAGGGTTTCTTCCTAATTCATCAGACTGCAAAGGTGACAGTGGGAGATTTGTAATTTCAGACTTGCAAGATTCTGTTAGGGTGATTAGAGTGCAGTACTGCAGGCTAATTCTGCCCACAGTCTGGAGTTCGATCCTGATGGGCTCGAGGTTGACTCAGCCTTCCATCCTTCCAAGGTCGGTAAAATGAGGACCCAGGTTGCCAGATTGCTGGGAGCAATTTGGTGACATTGTAAACCAGTGTTCCCCCCCTCTCCCAACTTTTTGGGCATGATTCTTTTGCGAACTGGAGGGAGCATGGTTTTGTATGCTACCTATATCCTTGAATGGGGCTTGACTTGTTTGTGCGGCCTAGTTGCTGGCATGCTGTGGACCGGTGTAGGTCCATGGACCAGGGTTTGGGGGACCCTGTTGTAGACTACCCAGAGTAAAGCACCATGGAGTGATATAAAAGTCTAAGTGCTATTGCTATTTCTAATGTAGCCTTACAGTAAAGTAGATCAATTCATCTGGTCCTGTTTTACGTCTGGTCTATCTGGGAAGGCTGGGCATGGTTGCACAAGTGCAGAGTCCCTTCAGCTATTCTATAAAAGTCTACAAAATGCGAATTCAGCTCCATCTGGCATCTAAAAACCAGCTGATTTTTCCTTAACACTACAGATCCCGCATACTGATGCTGTGTCATTTCATGTGTTACTGCGGTCCTTGTGCAGACATCCCATGTAAACATATTGTCTTTCAGTCCAAGGTGATTGTTTCAGACTTTCCATTGCAATTAAAACAAACTGAATCACAACATGCCTGAGCCTGTGTTTTTAATTTGGACTAGGCTTTTGAGGGGTTTTTTGGATAAAGGAGGAACTGTATTTTTTGTCTGCCACTTTCTTTTATGCTTATTTTCTTTTTTTGAATAAGAAATAGAGAAGAGAGGTGTTGAGAGCTCACAAAACACCCACATAGTCCCTAAACAAGAGCCAGTTGTGACTGGTCACTAAGATGTTGAACAAGGAGCAGAGAAATGTTCTTTCTGAGTAAATTCAGAAAGCTCAGGCTTTCTCAAGGAAATGCTGACTCAGTTCTACAAAGGAATCACTGAATCCATAATCTGCACCTCAATAACTGTCTGGTTTGGCAGTGCAACCAAACAAGATAAACCCAGACTTCAAAGTATAATTAGATCTGCAGAAAAAATGATTGCTACAAAAAAACCCTCTATTGAAAACCTGTACACCGAACAAACCAAAAAGAGAGGGGGAAAATAACTATGGACCCCTCACACCCTGGACATGGCCTGTTTCAGATTCTTCCCTCTGGGCGCCACGACAGGACATTGCAAACCAAAGCAACTGGACATAAGGATAGCTTCTTCCCCCATGTCATCAACCTGCTAAATAATTAACTTACACTACACTGTTAATCAGGAAGGTTTTTTGTGACAAAATTGTACTTTATAACATGATGCCATGATGAATGTACTTATGCATATATAAACATGATTATGCATATACATACAAATGATCATGATTATGCTTATATATTCAAATGTCTATAAATGTATCTTTGATTGTATCCTAGTTGTAATCATAGTTGTTTATTGTATGTACAGTATGTAGGTATTGAGCATGTTCACAAATTCCTTGTGTGTCCTGACACACCTGGCAAAATAAAATTCTGATTCTGATTCTGAGTATGATTGCATTCATGATTAAGCTCACGGTGTGTCGATTTCAGCTTATATGTACTTGACAAGCTGAATGTACTTCATGACCCTAACGTGGCCAATAAACTCTGATTCCGATTGTGGTTCTGAAACCAGGTTCCCATCCCGTTCAGTCCTGGGCAGAAGGCGAGGGCCAGCCTCTCCTGAGAAACCCTGCCCAGAACACTGCAGGGCTGCACATCTGCGTAGTTGCCAGGAGTCAGGCCTGTCAAAACAAAGACACACAAAAAGTCTCCATTCGCCTTCTCTCTCCCACATTTTTACCCATCTGTACTGCAACCTGCTTCCAGCCACGTTGAGGCATCCATCACAAGCCACACCACACAAACAATGACGAGGGACAGATTTGTGTCCTGACTTTACTTTGTTCATTTCAAGGCATAAGCGCAAACACTGTTGTCGCTGTTAGATCCGAGGTGCCTCGGGTTGGTTCGTGGGAAAAGCAGAAGCTGAGAGCCTCAGTGAATCCAAACAACGTTTATTAACAAAGTAACCATCTACATGTAACGAACGCAAGTGTG
>JANHFO010009515.1:0-14108 GCA_032468095.1 Pareas carinatus | reverse complement strand
CCCATTAGCCCGATGCCCAGCTTCTTGAACCAGTCCAGTCCTAGTAAGGTGGGTAGGTTGGGTCGGATAACGGTGATTTTTAGTGGGCCTGTGAAGTCCTTGTATGAGAGTAGCACATTGCGTTGGCCCAGGATGGGAATGCCATTCCCCTGGTAGTCTCTCAGCGATGTTGTGGAGTGGTCGAGGTCAGTTTGATGTAGTTTCAGTCTTGCCACTTTGAGGTTTTTCCAGGAAATTATGGTGACGGCTGAACTTTCATGCAGCACGGTTTCTGCCACAGGTTCAATGTCACCATGAATTTCCAAGGCTCTTTGTAGTTGTTTTTGGCGATCCTTATCTGGTGTGTGTTGGTGTCGCACCTCCTGTTCTCTTGATGTCCTCTTGCCAGATGGCATTTGGGGTCTGTGGTGCTGTGGATATTCCATCTCGCCAGACTGTTTTCAGTTTCTTCGGTGCAGGGATTGCTCTGTTGATTGGCAGTCTTTGCCTATGTGACTCTTTTTCACGCATTTATGGCAGCACGGGTCACGGAAATGGCAAGTTGCTCTGGTGTGGTCTTCTCTGCACCTGGGGCATTTGCAGCTTGGCTTGCCTGCCTGTTTGGTTGTGTGGTAGACCTTCTCTTTGCTGCTGTTGCTTGATTCATCTCTGCTTTTGTGGCTGTGGTGGACTTGTTGTTTGCCGGCCAACTCCACTTCCAGTATTTTTGCTTGCAGGATGGCCACCATGTTTTGCGTCTCCACCACGAGGGCCTCTTTGACTGTGATGTGCAGAGTTATTCATCCATTTCCCATTAGTCGCTTTTGCAGTGTTTTGTCCCATAGGCCCAAGATAAACTGGTTGAACAGGATTTTGTTGAAGAAGTCCGGATATTTGCAGTGAACTCTGATTTCTTGGAGTGCAGTTGTGAATGCTGAGGTGTTTTCCCCTGCTCTCTGCATCCAATGTCTTAACTCGAATCTCTGTACCATTTTTGCCAGGGCCATGGAGAAGTGGTTTCTGAGGACCTCCTTGAGGTCCTTCCATGGGAGGGAGTACATCCGGTCGGGAGCTGCAATCATTCTAGCAGCGTTGAACATGGCCTTTTCGCTTAGGTTGAGGAAGGTCGTTCATATTCTTAGGTCTGGTAGATCAGTTAGATCATTGGAGTGGACGTAGCATTTGAACCACTCCATGAACATCTCCCAGTTTTCGGTGGCTGGGTCGAACGGTTCTAGCATGTGCATTTGGGTGGCCATCATAGGTTTAGTTCCTTGTTTTCAAATTTGCCGCTGGTTTTTTTATGCCGGATCGGCTGGTCGGCCTTGAACGATACATTATTTAAGAGAAAAGATATTCTATCAATCCTAAAATATGGAACACAAGGACACAGTGACTGAAATAACACTTTTCTGATTTATCTAACAGAAGATGCTAGCAGCTGACATCTCTGACGAGTGTCATTTTAGAGGTCTAGCAGCCTATCCAATTCAATTTTGCGCTCTTTCTTTCCTTCTTTCTTTTGCTATCTGGCAAGATCTATATAACACTAACAGATGTGGTATGTGCTTAATGGAGGTCCATACTAAATTGGCCAGAGAAGATGGAATACTGATTGTGAATACTATCTTTCCCCAATCTGGACATCCTTCAAAAAAGTATCATTCCCAGAATTTTCAGTCAGCATGCCCATTGCTTTGAAAATAAAGCCCAAAATAAGTGAAATTTACCTAGGCTAAAGGAAGTTGAACTAAGCCCCTTTCATTGCTTAACTATCTTCTTGTTGGTAGATTACTGAGTGTGCTGGCTGGGGAATTCTGGGTGTTGAAGTTTGCACATCTTAAGAGTTCATGAGGTTGAGGAATACTGACTTAGAATGTATCTGGAGCCTTCTTATTCCACACCAATGTCACTTTCCTAACTACTTTCCATCTCTGCACCTTTGGTGAAACCAGCAACATGTCCTTCTACTTAACCAGTAGTTCTGTGGCGGTGAGGTTTGCATCTGTAGAAGATATAGACGGAGACTTCAGTGCTCTGTAGAACATAAACAATGTAGAATGTAAAGAATGGTGTTGCAGAATGTTGTTGGATGAGGCAGGCCATGAACCTGCATTTCACTCTTTTCCTCCCTATGGACATGCCTACATATTAGTCTTCCCAGGGAAGGCAAATACAATTGGAAGATTGACTATACATAAAAAGTATTCTCTTTTGGAATTGGGAATTGAATAGAAATGAAATATCACAAGTATACTTCCAGAAAACTCCTGCAAAGTGCAACTTGGAATTTTCAAAGCCTGGGGGCAAGGAAGCTCAAAGCAATTTCCAGCATAACCGTTTCATCTATTACTTGGATAACAACTTAATAATGCTAGGAAAGTACCTATGGCTTTTGAAATGTGGGATGTATTAATTACTGTTGCTATTACATGAGTATTTGAAACAGTCACCCTATTTGCTAAGTGTCATACCATACGGATATCTTTTGATCTTTCATCCCCCCAAAAAGCAGGTGGCTATTCTAGTTTCGGTTGGCAACAGTTCTGAGGTGTGTTGTGGTGAGAGATAAGAACCTGCCAGAAATACTAAATCGATGTTAGGGTAGAGAGAAAGCTTACATAAGATGAAATAAAAATACACATTGAAGGAGAGCCACGTTAAATCAAGCCAATAGGGCATCTAATTCCCACTCTGGCCAACTAAGCATTAGTGCAAAGCTCAGAATGAGAACAAAAATGTTAAGGATAAATATAACTGAAAGGGTCATCAATGTATGCAACAAGATTATTTTATCCTGAGTTTCAATGCCAAAGTTAAATAGTCCTTGACGCTTGATGCCCACTGAGCTTGGCTGTTTTCTTGCAGGCATTTCTTGCAGGCACCCAACTAGGTGCCTGCAAGAAATGCTAGAAGGTTTGTTTGGGAGCCCTGGTGGCGCAGTGGTTAGAATGCTGTACTGCAGGCTAACTCTGGCTACAGTCTGAAGTTCAATCCCGAAGGAGCTCACGGTTGACTTAGCCTTCCATCCTTCCAAGGTTGGTAAAAGGAAGATCCAGATTGATGGGGTCAATATACAAATAATTCTTCTTCATTGTAAGCAGCCCATAGAGTGCTGTAAAGTGCTATTGGAATGTATATAAGCCTACATGCTATTGCTATTGCTATATTCAAATGTGGAATTGCCCCATGATTTACTATGTCTAGCAGGGGATGATATTGTGGTTTAACATGTAAATGGAGAGGCTGAGGATGCTAGCCCCTCACCTTCTTGCCACTTGTTCATCTACAAGCCACCTATTCATTTTTCCCTAGTTAGCAAATTATTCTGGTTGAGAAAGAAGAGAGATGCAAAAGAAAAAAGCAAGATTCTATTTACTTATTTGTTTGTTAGTTTGTTAATATGCTGCCTCTCTCACTATCCAAAGTGACTCTGCAAAAGTTTAGTTTGAGGAAATTATTGCTATTCCTTTTTATTAATTCCTTTATATAATGTAAATGCATGAAGTCTGCATCATTTAATTTTAATTAAAATAAATAGCGTATAGTAAATTAAATCGTATACAGTATGTATATTTTGCAGGGCTCTTGCCCTGTTTTGGAATGCAGTGCCGAGCTTCCAGGTCTGGGCTTAGAAATCCAGGCATTCATTGGATGGTAACAAAGCATTCAAGGATGTTTTGTAGTTCTTTGCTACCATCTAGCATTTCTCTGGATTTTTGCCCTCTGTCTCTGGGAGTTTTGGTCATTACTCTCATGCCTTCTGTGCATATTTGCAAACTTTCTGCATGATTGGAATAAGCTCACATTTGAAATTTCAAACCAGCCACTATTACAGATATAGTAGTTTGGCCTTGTCATCCAACACCAAGAAACAAAGTCATATATTTGCTTGATGACATGGAACCTTTGGGTATTCTAGGTCCCAATAGGATCTGCTGACCACTGGCTACCAACATTTTTTCAAAACAAAACTTAGACACCCCAGATTCTTTGGGAAATTATATACTTTTATATAAACTCTTTGCAAATTGTTATTGTTTCTAAAATCAGTTTAAATCCTCTCACCTTTAAAAAAAAATCTGTCTTAAATTCCCTTCTCATGCTTTATGGTGTAATTTAAGATACCAGTCTATATTTATCGTCAACATACATGTGTCAATTTCATTTTAGACCACCTCTCAAGAAGCATGCTGGCCTTACTAGTAATCTTATGTGATTGCAATGCAACTGCTCATAATGTTATGAAGTGGGCCATCTTTTGGTAGCCAGAGACATAGTGAAAAATCCAGACTGTGCAGCTGGAAAGGTGACATTTTCCAGTTTTCTCTCTGATTAGGAGTATCTTTTGCAATGTTATTCCCACAACAGTCCTTTTAGCTTACGCTGGGTAGAGAAATACCAGATAGCATTAACACTGAGATCTGTAAACTTCAACTCCCAGAATCCCTCAGTCAGTATGCTGTCTGGGGAATTCTGGGAGTTGAAATCCACATATCTAATGTTGCTGAGGTTGAGAAACACTGGTATAGAAGTTCTGTGTTCTCCTTCTCTTGAGGTTTTTAAAAAAGGGCTGCACAGCTGCGTCTCATGGATTGTTTCTAGCACAATGCTAAAGGTTGGACTAGATGATCTTAGGATTCCTTCCAAGCCTACGAGTCTATTCTATTAACTTAGTCTTCACAGAACCATTGAAATAATTGCGGAAGAAGAGCAAAGGAGGCTGCAGAGATAAATCATTCTGTTACATTAGAATCATATCTATTGACCAAGTAACACCTTCAGGAAAAATTTTCTGAGGCGCCATTGCTATAACATTTTCGGAAACATTTTGCTAACTTCTTTGTAGTTAGCAAGTATGGGAAAGACATGAGGATTGTTTAAAACGTGGCCAGAAGCAGCTCATGTATTTGCCTCGAGAGACTTCATAGACTCCATTTATAGGATTTTTTTCTCAGACGAAGACAAGGCATACCAATAACAGCGTCATTAGAAACATAGACTGGGTGACCATTATTAGAACATGGGTAAACTGGGAGAGTCTGGGAAGACTTCTACTTTCTTTTCCTCTTTTGAGTCAGCCTCACATATATTTGTCGAAATTAAACACTCGTTGGCTGTCTACAGCTTTTAAAGTACATTTTATAATGCTGTGAAATTAATCTGAAGGAAAGGCGGTTGGTTAGTTCCTGTGGTGCTATAGCCTGCATTGTGTGCAGTTGGCTTCCAGCTGACGTTTCATTGAATGACAGGTGAGAATTGTTTAAACATCATTGCACATTTCCTTAGAATTTTGTATGTATCTACTATATGTAGCAGAGCCTACATTCTGATTGTATTGATGCTTCTGGGAACAATCAATCTCATTATTATCTCCCACCAGTTTGTGGAAAAAAACCACCCCTTAAATCAAGTTCTACCCATGGCAGAATCAAATTGAATCAAGTCCTAGTCAATGTTGCTCTCCTGGTGACCAAACATGTGTCACATCACTAAAACCAATAAAGTAGCTTTCTTACAACATGAGACTAGATGGCAGCTGCACTCACCCAACTGAAGTCCCGTCCTTAGTTTACAGCAGTGGCCTCCAACCTTTTGGGCACGGTTCCATGGAGAAAGGTTTTTCCCACTGACCCGAGTGGGCGTGGTTTTAAATGCTGCCCGCATCCTGCAAAAGGGGCTTGACTTTTTTGCGTGGCCCAGTTGCTGGCATGCCACGGACCGGTGTTGGTCCACAGACCAAGGGTTGGGGACCCCTGCTTTACAGGTTTGCACGGGTGTAGCTTTTACCTTGATTTATTTGACTCTCCCCATAAATGCCCCTGGCTCTGTCTTCTTTTTCTGTATTAGTAAACGTCATACAATAGTGATTGAAGCAGAGTGATGAAAAGAAGGCAGACTTCTGAAAAAGATTTGGTTACCAATAGAAGGGAATATTTGTAGCTCTGAAGTCCCCGTCGCTCTCTGAGCTTGGTGGTTGTCTTGCAGACATTTTATTACTCACCATCTGCTCAGCTCAATAACCTGAGTGACCTTCCCAAGAAGAATTAAGACAGCATTTGAGAGATAACATCAATCTATATACACGGAGTATACATACAGCTTGATGGGAATCATTGTCCGTAGGCATCCCCTTGGCTTCCTGTCCTATCTCATTTACAGCCCTAGAAAATCACAGTCCTTCCAAAGCCCACAGCCACTCAGGTTCTGCCTGCCACAGAATTTAGCATTATTCGTTTTATATTTACTCTGTTGGTATAAATATATGGAAGGAATTGTTTTCCAGACTTGCTGTTCATAAATCCTGCATAGTATCAGGACTGTGCGGTTGCCACATTGCAGCCAAGTCATTTTGTATGATAGACATTGCATTTGGACTTTTAGCTATGATAAACAATTAGTGTGATAACTCCTCATGAATTTTGTTATTTTTTCCTTTCTGTCGTGTTAAAAATGACTATCTGATGAGCAATTTTTAGAGAGACTTCTGGCATATGTAAAATTTCAAGCACAGATGTACATGTGTTTTATAGCCAATATTGTGTGCTTTATTGTTCTATCATTTTACTTCCTATCTGTTTACATGCCTTTTCATTTTTCTTCCTTTTTAGTATTGTAAGCTGCCAAGAGTATCCAGATGGCAGGATGGATGGCAAATAAATTTAACAAATAACTAGAGATCCTTTGTATAAAAAACAACGTTTTTACAATTGTGCTCCTTATTTAAAGAAATGCAAGTTAGCTAAGATGTGATGATAAATGCATGAGATTGGAGAAAGCCTGGAGACTTGGCTATCCTGGATGCAGTTAACACTTGATATTGCATGTGATGTACTGTACAGTTTAAAGCATTTAGCCTTGATCCTAAATGTGTCTTCCAGGCAGCACTGATAGCAATAGGAAGAGGCAAGCGCAGTTATCTTGAGATAGGCACCAATGTATATCATCCTTGCCGTGAATTCAATCTGAAGTAGCAGCATAATACTGAACAGAAGAACCAAGATTTATTGCAATGATCATTAGGTACCTGGTTTACAAGTAAAGAGGGACCCCAAACAGTGGGAAAATGCAGATTTGTTTAGAAGTCGAAGGCTACAAGGCAGGAAATTGGGGTCTGATTTGCTGGTCATTTTGGGGAAGTAGGCAGGTCCTTGTCAGTGTACCTTAGGCCAGTGGTCCCCAACGTTTTTACCAGGGACCAATTTTGTGGAAGACAATTTTTCCACAGATGGGGGGGGGGAGCCCGCAACCTAAAACCCTCACATGTGCAGTTTACAGTAGAGGATGCACTCCTACGAGAGTCTAATGCCTGAATATCTGAGGTGGAGTTGAAGTCGTGATGCTAGCACTGGGGAGCAGCTGCAAATGCACGTGTAGCTTCGCTCGCTCACCCGCCACTCACTTCCAGCTGTGTGGCTGGAAGTTGGAGAAGCTGGAGCTTTGAAATAATCAAATGATGGAAGATGAACCAGGTGGGTTTTTTTTCAGGTCGCCGTTTTGTCAGGGATGACTTTGGGCTGTTCTGTGAGCTTGTAGGACGTTTCTATTCTTTGGTTTTATGGGATTTCAGGGGATTGTTTGAGCAGAAAGGGTCAATTTGGATCTGATGGGATTAGGCAGAGAAGAGCCAGCTTTAATCCTGGTCATGTCTGAAGGACAGGGAGGAAAAAGGTGTGGCCGCCATTTTGTTAGGTTTATTTTCTATACCATATCTTACTGGTGATGTCAAAGATACTGCCCAGTCTTATTTTACATGCTAAGGGGTGCTGCTTTATATTAGCCAATGTGTAATCAAGAGCTGAGATTTTCCTAAGCCTCTGCCTAGTAGGATGCAAGCAGAGAAATACCAACAAGCCTGTGTGAGAAGTCACAGCTGTGTTTCCCACTTCTTCACCACTGATTGCTATTTGTCAGATCATGTTGCCATTGCCAAAATGAGAAGCCATGTACGCAGATGGCATATTTTTCTTTCAGTATATACCGAAGGCATTTGCAGAAATATTGTAGTTGCTAAGTTACTGAAGGCAGTTCTGCTACAGCTTTTAAAATACCTGGAAATAGTGTCAACAATGAACTTTCAGAGGATAAACAGGCAAAAGAACTGAGATTTCAAATTCAGACAAGACATATTTAGAGCAAAGGAGACGAGCGAGAAAACAGCTCTCCTGCAGTAGATTTTCTGCATTGTAATATTTTATTTGGGCTGCCTGGTGCCTATTAGCAACAGCATTCTCACTTTTGTCCGTTCTGTGAAAATACCAAATTATGCTATCTTAAGCTCTGTCATTTAGGAGCATCCATTTATCAATTTATATATAGAATATCACAGAGGTTAGAGCTGAAGTTATTATTCAATATATAATCACCTTCGTCATCTGAAAGTTCCCAAAGCACAGAATTCAAGAAACAAAGTAAGGTAGACCTTGCCTTATGAAATCAATTGGGACCAGAATCTCCATTGCTAAGCAAGACAATTATTAAGTGAGTCATATTCAATTTTATAACTTTTGCCACTGTTAAGCGAATCACTGCAGTGGTTTAGTGAATAGAATGGTTGTCAAGCAAATCTATTGACTTTGCTTGGAACGATTGTAAATACCTATTGGTGGCCAAGCATTCCAATTTTTATCATGTGAGCTGGGGGTGGGAGATATGTTGTCAGAGTCATAAGTATGAAGACTGGTTGTAAGACACTTGGTTTGAGTGCTGTTGTAATTTCGAGTGGTTGTAAACGCCGAACTATCTGTAATTCTTCATTGGGAATATTGGTGCTTGTTCCTTTTTGTTCACCAAACATTTTTGCCTGCAGTTGAATTGTGAAATCACAGCAAGGACATCTCTGAGTGCATTCTACATGACATATCTGTGCAATCATTGTGTAACAGAGTTACTGTGTAATAAAAGTGCTCAGAACCTGGTTGTGCAAATTTATCTGCTGGCAGACAAAACCTTTTTGAACATGAAATTTTTCTTGCTCTAAGGAACAAGATGCTAAAGTGTTTCTTAGAGTTAACTTTATCTTGAAAAAGATCCCCATTACATGAGTCTCCTAGGTACCTTCATTTTTCAAAGGAATTCTTTTCCATGCTGCAACTTAACAGTAATTCACAGGTGGGCCTTCTTGGTGATAATACCTGCCCCGTGGAATGCCTTCATTGCTATGGCACATGGGTTCCTAACATTGACATGGTTAAAGCTGCTTTTAAAAATGACCTTTCAATGGGAACCTTTTCCTGAAAGCAGTTGTTCTTGATACTAGCTTTTTGATGGGTTGATTTACTGACTTTATTCTGAAAGTGTTTATGAAACCACTTTGAGGTATACTGACGTGTATCATTTAGAGCAGGCCGATACATGAGCAGGGACTTCACAGATTCACCAGGAGCATAAAACGACACTATTGTTTTTTATCTCAGTGGATGAATCTCCCAGTACATCCACTCCTTCACAAAACAGACTATAGTAAGAAATCTCTTCAAAGCCAGCAGATTAATAGGCCAACGATCATTTGTTTTTGTTTTTTGCTAAATGTGCTAAGAGTAACACCAGTCTTAACAACATGGGAATTACCTGTCTGGATAGGCCTAACCCACCAACCAGCATTTCTTCTCACCCAGAGGCTCACCCGATGCATCTTAGAAGCCATAAATAGAACATCATAGCATCTTTTACCCATTCTTGCTTGAAGCAGCCTAACATATAAGGAGTATTGATAGAATGCTCTCTTTCCTCCAACTTCATCTTCCTGGTTTTAGCTTCCAATCTCTCACCTCTCAGATACTCCAAACAGAGAATCTATGGGAAGGGTGTGGGTGTCACTAGTGAAGCATTATCAGCACTCAGTCAATAATACTGAAATAGGTATATTAGGCAAATACCTATGCGTTACAACCATAGCAATTTTGTGCGGCTTGTTTGTCCAAGTATAACTACTATACATTGTGTTCACATCAGTACAGGCCTTCTAATTCTTGCCTATAATATAATTGGCTCCACATGAGGGAATAGCTGAGCTTGGATTTCAACAAATATTCTAAACTTTTCAAACATAGCCAAATGGCTATTAACATGACATCTTTTCTGAGTGACGGCAGATAGCAATAGATATTTATAGCGTGAATCAGGCATCTGTTTCGGTTCATAATCAGACATTATGTTCTCTACATTCACAACTTCAGGTCCATATATTTGTGTGTAGTTCTTCCATACCACCATTCATTTTCAAGTAGGTCAATTGATTAATATTAAGGCATGCGATCATTAGACTCCAAGATGACTCTGAACAGTCAGTTTATTTTCCAACTTATTAACATGGTCTACAACGACAAAATATTGGCCCGAATAAAGAAATAGACAATGACAGGATGCATTTTCCCTGTAACATCATTTTTCTGATTTTTACATGTAGTGCTAGAGTGAGGAATTGTTAAATATCTTTTTTTTCACGCAAGAGCACTTTCTTAGAAAAGTTATGCTTCTAACTTTAATGTTACTCTCTCCACCATTCTTTCCATTGTATTAAACTATCTGCTGTCCATCAGACTTTATGCAGATCTTCCTGGAATAATCAGCTGCCACCATTCTTAAGCTGCAGAGAGCAGTAGACTCATCAAATGTTTCCAACTAGCACATGGTGTGAGAGGTATTAATCTTTGAACATACCTAGAGTAGGATACCAATGGCTGTTTCAATGCCTATTAATATTTAAGAAACATCTCAGCAGCTGTATCCCAATATTAACTGAAATAACAATATCGGATTACAGTCTATTATGCAACCATCCTGTGCCCTGATCTCTTCCTACCACCGTGTCCTTCCATTTTTCTATGCCCATCCCTACTTTCTGATTTCTGTTGTTATTTATCCTTTTTCTCATCTCTTATCTCATGCACTGTGAAGATCATTATAGCTCGTAAGGTCTGTTTCCCTTCTTGTGTGCTAATTCCAAATATCCATAATTAATGTGTTAGAAGGAGCCAGGATGGTGCAGTGGTTAAAAGCAGGTTATTTCTGCTGACTGCCCTCTGCCATTAGCCATCAAGTTCAGCAGTTCGATTCTCACTGGTTCAAGGTTGACTCAACCTTCCATCCTTCTGGTAAAATGAGGACCCAGATTGTTGGAGGCAAGATGCTGACTGTGTAAACTGCTTAGAGAGTACTGTAAAGCACTATTAAGCAGTATATAAGTAATAGTAATATTAATAATAACAATAGTAGTAGTAATATTAATAATATTATTAATAATAATAGCAATAATAATAATAATAATTTCTTTGAAAATATACACACTTATGAATTAATTCTAACTATGGGCTGAAGAATGAATGAGAGATTCAAATATCATTTTTATTATAGGCTTCTACATCTTTATTTGGAAGTGATCCCATTATATTTAGCAGGCAACTCTTTAGTAATTGTTTATGAATCTTCTAGTGTTATTTGATCAAAGAAAATATATTAGAATTAAAATATACAACTAAATCATGTGTATTATTTATCATCCAATAAGCATTATCACTTCAGCTGTTATAGCTTCTAAAGACCTTGGAAATTTTAACTTCATGAAATAATCAGAATTTGTTTGTTATTAAATAGCATCCTTCTCATAGAATTAAAAATCCCATGGTTCCCAACAGATAGAATAAATGGTAACGTAAACCTGGATCACAAGCTCTTGCATTTCAATCTGCAAATTCACTTCAAGAAGACAATAAATGAGAATGTCATATCATGAATGCCTCATAGTTGTTGAAAGAAGAAAACTCTTATTTATTGTTTCTTCTCAGCTCTTCTTCAAAGTCATAGACATGCCTGTTTGAAATATTCAGGTGACCATAACAAGTACAGGAGATTTTTGTAAGCAAACTTAACTTCAGGCTGTTTTTTTTCTTAGTACAGAAGGGAATGAACTACTTCCTTTTTGCCATTTGGCCCCAGACTAAGAGCTTTAGCCGACCTGTCGGTAGGTAACATCCGCTTTGTGACAGGCTGGCTAAAGCTCCTAGTTTGGGACCAAAGGGCAAAAAGGGAGTAGTTCACTCCCTTCTGCACTCAGGAAAAAAATCAGGTGTCTCATTAAAAAAGCCTGAAAGATTCCCTGGTACAAGCTAACAAAGAGAGGAAGAACCTATGGGTCAATGGCTAAGACATTAGCCTAACATGTAATCCAGCCCAGATTCAAATCCCATCAAGGATATATCTCAGTAATACACGCTAATAAGCTGGAAATGACCATCCAAGACTCTCTTTCTTTCTGTGCCAGCTTGTAAAGCTTCTTGCTGTTATAAACTTAGCTTCCTTTAGGATTCATGGTCCTGTCTCCTGGTCCTCTTGTCTCTCCTCTCAATGCTCAGACATATTTGAGGAAAATCAAGATATACCGTGATTCCCTGAAAATAAGACATTGTCTTATATTAATTTTTGCTCGCAAAGATGCGCTAGGTCTTATTTTCAGGGGATGTCTTACTTTTCCACCGAGAACTTCCTGTCTGCTCCGGCTGCACTGGAGGGGAGGCCTTATTATCGGGGAAGTCTTATTTTAGGGGGATGCCTTATATTTCAGTGAGAGGCAAAACTCTAAGTAGGTCTTATTTTCGGAGGATGTCTTACTTTCGGGAAAACAGGGTATATAGGAACAGCAAAAGTGAAAAGGATCATTATCTCCACCTCTGGCCAGGCTACAGGCTATATAATATTCAGAGGCAATATAGTCAGTACAGCAATGTTTTCCAACCTTAGTCCTTTGAAGATGTGTGGACTTCAACTCTCAGAATTCCCAGTAAGTAGACGTATTGGGGAATTTTGGAGCTTGAAGTCCACACATCTTCAAGTGGCTAAGGGTGGAAAACACTGCAGTAATCTGTCCCTGAAATTTCGCTCCCCAGTGCCAGTCCTGGTTGCTATATGATCAACTCATGTTTGTGTTGGCAACTTCTTCTGTAGAGAACATTTACCATGGTTCAGTATATAGCACTGTGTTTTTTCCATATGTCCACTTCTAAATTTTGCCCGTATACAGCATTTAAGAATATAAATTTGACCATGAAAAAAAAGAAAGGTAATCCTTCCACAGAGTTTTCATAGTTAACTCCCAGTCCTCCTCATTTACTGTCAGTCAGTGCTTTTTTTGTAAGAAGAAAGGTGCCAGAACTATGTTCCGATGCATTCTATGGCAAAAAAGCACTGTGTGTGTATATACAAACACACACACACACATCACATACCGACAAAATATCAAAACTGCACACATGATAACAAGTTACTGTTAAGATGAGCAAGGAGAACATCGCAATTCTTCCACTTTTTAAAGTACTGCAGCAAACAAAGGGGGGATTTTCCTCAATCACAGCTCGCATAGTAAAGCCTGCAAGCCACTGATCTGCCAAGCTTGATTTAAACTCGGTCTTCCCTTCTGCTTCTGCTCGACAGCGCTTGTTCTCCATTAGCTAATTGCTCCTCCAGCCCTTCCTCTTCCTTCGATGAGGAATTGCTTCAAGGAGGCGTTTTTGTGAGTGACACCCGGCTGAAGTAATAATACGCTGCACTTATCAAAGATTAGATCCATCAACTCAAAGATCCTCCGAAGGATCCAGCTACTGCCTGCATCACTGCAATGAAAGGCAAGCTGGCCCTGAATGGTTGCTCTCGGCTGGATTCGCACAAGGATTTTCAAAACTTGGAAAATTCATCGAAATTTTGACAAAAAAGCACTGCTTTTAGTAAAATAAGTTTTAAAATAAACCACAATTGCAAGGGAGAAGAGCAAGAACCATTGCAAATTACCAGCACATGAGAAAAGGGCCAAAAAATTAACCCATATTTAACCATGCTTCTGAGTTAACCTTTTGTTCCAGTTCACAAAGGGAAGAGAATGGTAACTGGAGATTAACAAAAGCACAAATGTTTGGTCACAGGTGAGAGTTGTATGTCTCTGCTCTGTTGATGTCAGTTTAACACAAGCAGAACCTTCAGTAAAGATCAAGCAGCTGTTAAACATCTGAAACATCATTAATCCTGTTCAACAGGTGTTGATGCATGAAAGTCTAGCTAAGACTTAAATATTTGACCTGATATTTGACAAGATGAATGTACTTTATGATTATGAATGTATCTTATGATTTTAATCACAG